>CACRXK020001530.1:0-32787 GCA_902702795.2 Paramuricea clavata
CAGTGCCTTTTTAATTATATATCTGGGGGGGGGCAATTGCCCCCAGGGAAAGAATCCCCCCCCCCAGTGAAGCCATTTCTGCCCCCGAAGTGCGAAGCAGAATTGCTCATGATTGCTGTCAGAATTGCAGTTGATTTACTTGATAATGAGATTATGCCCTTCCATAGCCTCCTCCACAGCCATCTTGTGTGTAATTCATATTGTTCTTCACCGAGTATTTCATAATAGCGATAGATTTCATGCAAACAATCCGATAAAATGCTAGCCTTTCCAAGCCTTGCGACTATTTCCTAGCACTCTCCTCTGCAGAGGCGTTGTGTTTTGTTTTGGGAGTTTTATTGCAAAATTTTTTTCTTAAAAATATCAAGTTATATAAAGAGCCCCCCTCCCCTCCCCCAGTCGCCACAAAAACCATTCTCTCAGAAAGGCTAAATCCGTAGAGAAATTGGGGAGGGGGGGGGGGTACACGTTACATGCTCGAAGCTGAAACTGATTAAGTACGTCTCGACTGAGGAAAAAGACGATATACTGGAGGAACTTGATTTGTGAAATCTCGTTAAAGCAGTTGTAGATATGGTTCCAAGAAGTGAATAGATTTAGTTTAGATTTTTAACTGTTAAATACATGTATGCATCATCATAGCATGAATATTTCTTCTCAGACTTATTCTGTATCGTATGAAAAAGCAACGCAATTTTGAGAATGCGGAAATGGTGTCTCATAGAACCTAAAATGATTTAAATGCAACATTTCTGATCAAAAGCACATTGGGATTCCCCCCCCCCCCAGCATCACAGAGAGGAAATAAGGTGACACTGACCCCTCCTCCTATTTTTCAAGGTGACTTTTCCAATTTATTTAATTCCGAGTAGAAATGTCTGGAAAAATTCATGTCTTCGATGTACTTTATAATCTTCGGAATTCTGCTAGATTTCACCCCCAAAATGCATGAAATCGCAATTCAGGGACCCTAGATTTCATAATTTTCCTGACCCCGGACCCTCCTAGACGGTCTCACGCCGTCGGCGTAAGGTTCGCCCTCCCCCGCAAAATTAAGGTTTGGCTACGCCACTGGTTATAGCTGTACGATTATAGCTACAAAGAGTTGAAGTTATTGTTTAAAGTAAAATATAGCTGAAGTTAATAAATTAAAGTTTTACAAAATCTCTTTTCAGACTCGCGCGTTCGCCAAACCTCAATGGCTCATATTTTTCGTTCTGCCTTTTTTCCTGTTTTGCCCCAGTGAAAATCCTTTAAAAAAGGCACTGTCGCAGCGAACTGCGAGGAGTTCGTGCGAGGACTGGAAATCCGCCTTAACGTGAAAACGCAACTGAATGTCTGTTGATTTGGAGTGTTTGAACTGACTGACCTCATTGAAACAATAACATTTTGTTCAGGTCAAAAGAGCATGCAATCTGTCAGCTCCAAAGGCAAATATTAAGACCCTATATCACTATATGTCATTAAATATATATGCCTTTATGGCCAGGCGCCATAACTCATAAAGACATATATTTCTCTGATCTTTATAGAAAAATACGGATCGTGGCAGTAAGCTGTAAACATCTCGAGCAAGAACTTCAGTCATTTGGTCTATGCGAAAAGTAAAGCCTGGCGTCTTTAGAAATAGCTTTATCACCATTACCCCCAGCTAATTCCTAAAACAGAACAAAAAACTTCCTATTAAAATGTCGTCTGCATGATAGCTTCAATAAAATGAGAAATTCAAACCAAAAATACTAACACTTCCGTACGTTTTTTACAAAGCCAAGAAATTTAGCACCGACTTAAAAATGCTTTGAAATTTAATGCAAAACAGCGACATTTTGTGATTGCTAGCGAAATCTGTGTTTTTGTGGTTTTCACAATTTTTGCTAGCAAAAAGAAAGCGTCCGCGATAAATTTGGTCAGCGACAACAATATTTCCACCTGTTGGTAGTGTTGGTTATAGACTCATGTCTTATATCATTTTCCATCATTGTATTTTCATATATTCTACCAAATTAATGTTTTTGTCTGTTTTTGTAGCCAAATGAGTTTAAACCATGCATGTGCATGCGATGCTCATCACTGATTCGCAGTGGCGTAGTGATGTATTTATAAGACTTCTATACGTCACTACGCCACTGCGAATCCGGGAGATTGAGCGCATCGCATGGTTTAAATTCACACCTATGGCTACAAAAACAGACAAAATAGTTGGTAGAATATTTTCACGGTAACATGCAATGAAATTTTAATTTATTGAATTTTAAACTATTTTAATAATTTTTAAGCCTATTTAATACCACTAACTATTGGGACTCCTATGATTCACACCAGCAATTTTGTTGGACATTTTCTCCTCCTGACGATGCGAATGAGTGAACTCCTACACAGAAGTGTGAGAATATACAGTATAATATTTTTACGTCTTTTCAAATTCAAGAAAAATCGCCTATCCCTGAGTCCAACTAGCCTTATAAAGTATAAGATTACCTCAGCTATAGTTTGTTCATATTTAGATGTGATAACGTTGGTGATGCTGTACTATAGCCTGTATTAAATATAACCAACTGTATATATTTGTCCATCAACCTCGTTCCCAGGGACTTTCCCTTTTTGTCATTGTCTGTGACATTTTTTTCCACAAGAAACTGACAAGCAGCCTGAAAGTCAAGACCGTACGTATACCAGAAAAGTTCAGTTCGTACTGTAATCCAAGCCAAAATACGATCACTATGACTTCGCAATCAACTCGTCACCTACAAACACCATGCAGTGGCGTAGCCAGACCTTCATTTTTTTTGGGGGGGGCGAAGCGAACGCCGAAGGCGCGAGACCATCTATGGAGGTCCGGGGACATGCACCCCCGTGAAAATTTTGAAATTTAGAAATGTGATTTCAAGCATTTTGGGGCTGAAATCTTGCAGAATTCCGAAGATTATAAAGTACGCTCTAGGGGGGTTCGGGGGCATGCACCCCAGGGAAAATTTTAAAATTTAGAGTCCCTGAAATGTGATTTCAAGCATTTTGGGGGTGAAATCTTGCAGAATCCCGAAGATTATAAAGTACGTCGAAGACATAAATTTTCCCAGACATTTCTAAGTTTCTACTCGCTTTTATATATGATACAGAATAAGTCTGAGAAGAATATTCATGTTATCATAATGCATATACATGTAAATCTAAACTAAATCTATTCCTCTTGGAACCATATCTACAACTGCTTTAACGAGATTTTAGAAATCAAGTTCTTCCAGTATTTCGTCGTTTTCCTCAGTCGAGACGTACTTAATCCGTTTCAGCTTCGAGGATGTAACGTGTACCCCCCCCCCCCCATTTCTCTACGGATTTAGCCTTTTTCAGAGAATAGTTTTTTTGCGATTGGGGGGGGGGCGACCGCCCCCCCTTGCCCCCCCTTGGCTACGCCCCTGACACCATGAAGGACATCAGTCGATCCCTTCATGATTTTGTCATAGAACTTAAAAAACGAGCCTGTGAGTGTGAATTTGACACTTTAACTGACTCACTTTCTAAGAACATGATTGATTGTGCGGCGTTGTGGGCAGCCGGCCCAGTCCGTGAAAGACTCTTACGTCGGATGCAGACCTAGCTAACACTTGCGAAAGCCATTCAGTGCCGGTATTGCTGCAAAAGAAACTAAGCGTCATGCAAAGGAACTTGAAAAACATCAACAATTGACAGACATTAACTAGGTTCGACATCAAAAAGACAAAAAACTCAAAGGACCTATAGCAATCCTGGCACAAATTATCGTGGACACCGCGTGCGTCAAACAAAACTAGATGTATTTCTACATCATTAATTAAAATTTAATTGCGAAAAACAACATTAAATAGTGGGGGCAGGAGGAAGGACAAATTTCATGATATTTGCGTTACAAATTTCAATAATATTTGCGTTAGAAAGTCAGATGTCCACATAATTTTTGCCAGGATTGTGTCAAGGGACTTTAATTAGCCTGAGTATTAGGCCCTGTTTACCCCTTCATTGAATGCGGGTGGATGGAAGGGATCCGGAAAGAGGGCCTGACACAAGTCCCTGTCTGGGCGCATGTATAAAAAAAGCCAAAACCGGCTTTTCACATGATTGGTCTATCAGCTGAGTAAAAAATTTAATTTCTCTTTTGATTGGTCGTAGTGTCAATTAGATTATACTATTATTAGAAGTTTTAATTTTATATAATTACACTTGTTGTTCAGTTATGTGAAATTGACAGAATATAAACTTTGCTGTGGGTGGAGAGCGACCGCAAAATTAAGTCGGTTTGTGTCAGGCTCTATTTGTAAGATAGAGCCTGCTGCCTAGGCTAAGACCCCAATCTAGTTACTAGTCTACACACGTAAAAACGCACAAGTTGTAACAAACCTGCAGCAGACTTGTAGCAATGCTGTTTCAACAACTTGTCAACAGGATGTGTTCGCACTGCTTGTTCCCAGCTTGTTGACAGTTGTCAACGGCTTGTTGATAACTTGCTACAAGGTTGTTGAGCTCAACAAACTTGTTACAAGTTGTTCCAACAACTTGTTATCGTCCTGCAATTCAACAATTTGTCAACAAGTTGTGAGTGACAACCTTGTAGCCAGGGCCGGATTAACTTTTCGCGGGGCCCGTGGCATTTTTTCAGCGCGGGGCCCCTACAACCCCCCCCCGGCGGGCCCGAATTCAGAATTCCCTGAAATCAGAAAAATTAAAAAATATCAATATGTATACCATAATGTGAAAAATTGCCTGTACATTAAAACAAGAACGTATGTACATCAATTTGAACTGTCATACAACCCAACTTATAGCAATAACAATAATTTAACAATTATTAGAGAACTTAATAAAGTAAAAGTCAAACCTAGTCAACCGACTAAACATTCATAAATTTCATATACATGCTCCAATGCGGCGATGCTCGGCATGTAAAATGTACGTGATGTAACATATCTTTTATTAAGATCTCATTCTGCAGAGGCTTTGTAAACGTTGTGCTTACGCGATTTTTTAAGAGCAAACTCGTTAATTATCGACGACATGTCAATGCTACGCAGAAGATCACTTTTAATACTAAGTAGAATAAGGCTTTTTAGTCGCTTCTGTGTCATGCATGATCGGAGCTGATTCTTAATTAGCTTAAGTTTAGAAAAGGACCGTTCTCCAGAACAGTTCGAGATCATGAGACTAAGATAGATCCGCAATGCGATTACAGTGTTCGGAAATACAGTTTCCAGATTGTTCTCCAGAAGAAGCCTGTACATGCGCAATTCCAATGAATCTACGTTCAATGTGACGTCGTTGTCATCTTTCGTTAAGTCATCTTCGTCGTCAAATTCATCAGAGGATGTATCGTTCATAGCTGGTGAAGACGTTGCAGAAGCAGTAGTCACATGATCCAATGATTTCATAGCAAAATCTGTGTGGAGAAAACCAGAAAACTGTACTAATTCATCAGACAAACTGCTTCTAGATCTGTCGGGTATGCCTCTTGGAGAATCTTCGCACTTTCGACTACTTCTTCAACTGAAAGGTCCTTGAGCTTTCGTAGAAAGCCAAACCTTGCAGCAATTCCGGTGTATGCGCCCAGTCGTTTCCGCAACTCAGCATCAATTTTGTCGATTATGACAAGGAACGTATCCGTACGGAACTTATTGGCAGGGGTCTGCGACACTTCCGGCGCAGAGTCCTGGCTCGTCGTAACGGCGATTTCTCTTGCGCACTCGTTTCTCTTCGCCGACGTACTGGTCACATTGACTGAGCTTCTTTCCCTCAGCCTCAAACTCTTCAAATCTTGCACGCTGCTTACCGATAAAATCCATGAGTGATTCATAGATTGCAACTGCGGAGTTGAGATCTTGGTCGGCTGATTGCAGGGCTTGACTGTTCGCGTGAAAACGATGCAGGATGTGATGCCACAGAGCTGCCAGAATCCCGGTTTCGAGTTGGTTCATTTTGGTTGCAACTGTCCACGAGCTTCCTCTCGGGTTTCGGCTTTCTCCTCTTCGTCGCCTGCGATTTCTACCAATGCGTCGTTAATTTCATCATAGCCCTTGACTAGAGCCTTTGTGGCGTCTGCGCGTGCTGACCAGCGAGTATCTGACATGCGTTTGACTGTTGGCAGGCCCTCGCTTGACAGTTGATCTATCAGAACTTTCCAACGACGCGGTGAAGCAGAAAAGAAGGAGTATAGTCCTTGAAGGAACTTGAAGAGTCCAATGGCCAGCGTGCAACAACCTATACTGCAGTCTGACCAACCAGATTGAGGGAATGTGCGGCGCAGGGTACATACTCAGCCAGATTACATTGTTGCCGATAATGGCCTGCATGCCATTATATTTTCCGCTCATATTGCTCGCATTATCGTAAGACTGACCGCGGCAATCGGCAATACTTTTGTGGCCTCGCGGCTTTTGGCGCCCTTTTTTAGTCTAGCCACGCGCCAGAAAAATTAAAACTGAGTAAAGCGCGGGGCCCCTAAAAGCGCGGGGCCCGTGGGCAGAAGCCCCTTCTGTCATATGGTTAATCCGGCCCTGCTTGTAGCAACTTTTTTTCTGTGTTGGTGTAATGTATTCAGGTGAATATGATGCTTGTGATGTTCTGAGTGTATATCCACACCACTAGCAAGCTTGGAAAATATGCCTGGCCACGGTGGGAATCGAACCTACGACCTTTGGAATACAAGCCCAATGCTCTGCACACTGAAGCTACGCGGTCAGGTCACTTGCAAGTTGATAAAATAACAACATTGTTACAACTTGTTGACAAGCTTGCTACAAGCCTATTGCGAACACATCTTGTTGACAAGTTGTGAGATTTTTACGTGTGTACTAATGACATGATCATGAAATGTAATGGCTCCACCAACGTAGTACGTAGCCCTTAACTGTCGAGCCTACGGAAACATGTTACTGAGTAAACATGCTACTGATATGATCAGAACACTTTCTGCTTGGATGCATCTCCATGGATGCTGAAAATCATGAATTTTCCATAGACATGGTTAAAGTTACATGTAACAACTAACTATAATAATCTCTCACCTGCATGCGACGGTAAAAACACTAGCTCCGACTCCAAAATCAATCACAAGCAAATGCTACAACAAACGTCTTCACAGTTAATGACACCCGGCAAATCAGACTGGTCTGTCGCACTAGATATGAATGGGACTAATGTCAATTGAAGTAAAATTGACAATGGAGCCCATGCAGTGCAATGTACGTTGTTCCAAAGCGTATACTTTATAACAGCTCTCACCTAGACCAAAGCTCAGACCAGCAACAGTTAAGCTCTCTGCATATAATGACACATCTATTCTTGTAGCTGGCAAGTGCATCGCGTTAGAGTCAAACATAGGCACATAGCTAGGGATCAGACAATTTCCACTACGGTTTGCGGTTGTAGATTTAGACTCTGATCTGTTCTCATCCTCTAGGATTAAATGCTTGTGACAAATTGAACTCGATCAATCTCATATCCCTATTGAGTAAGTTGAGTACGAATTCTTTGACTGTTTTGGAGAAATTGGATGTTTAAAGAAGGACACATTACACCGAAGTAAGAGATGATGTAATTATGTAAAACCTGTGGTCGTTCCTGTAAGAAATTAAAGTCCGTGGTCCAATTGGCTCTAAAACCAAAACTCAAAGAGGAACTTCAACGTATGATTGACCTCAATATCATTGAACCAGTTGAAAAACCAATGAATTATGGGTCAACGCTCTGGCCATCGTCTCCAAAACAAATGGCAAACTAAGGATTGTTTAGACACTCGAGCCATTGCTACTATTAACGATGCTTTGAATTATTGTTCGAAATAGTTCAAAGAACTGTTTCCACTCACATTGCGGTGCTAATTGAAACTTGTTCGCACAGCTCCTGTAACGATGGGCTTCAAGCGAGCGAAGCTTCTCAAAGCTCAAATTAATTAAAACTCTCATCCGTAGCTGCCTCGTCCCCAGGCGCTAATAAAAAAATGTCATGCGAGTCACTATATGAAAGGCTTACATGAAGCAGTGCGTCACATTATAGGCGCGCAAAGGGGAGTGGGATATGAGCTTTTCGATGCCTCAAGCCCATAACTCCCTGCGATTGTTCGTCGTGACGCACTACTTCATGTAAACCTTTCATATATATAGTGACTTGCATGAAATTTTTTTATTAGCGCCTGGGGACGAGGCAGTCAGCTAAGGATATTGTTGTTGTAGTTGTTGCATATATTAAAATAACAAGAATTGAAAAATGACCGCGTTACCGTTATTCTATAAGATCGTAATAATATGTAGTTTACACGAGCCGCAAAGTCGGTCCCTGGTGAAAAAAATCGGTCCTTTGTGCGCACACCCCCCTGAAAAAAACTTGCATTTGCGCCCCTGTACACTCTGCCAGTGTTTCAAGCAGAGTTTGCCTCAATCATAGCTAATCTACTAGGTTGTACCATGGCCTCTTTTAAAACCATAGACTGACTGGGGGACTAATTGTCCCCCCAGCGCCTGTTTTGGCCCCTCCAGTGAACTATGTTGCCCCTCCCCCCCCCCAGTGACGGTCCCTTACTCCCTTCTGTCTAAAATATATGCAAAAAAGGGAAGACTAACTTAGTTAAGAAGAGTATTTTAATATTCCCATGACCAAATCTTTATCTAGCGGATAAATTATGTAAAAAATTGTATCTAAAAATGGCGAAAATCAAGTCCCAGACACTTAAAAATACAAACTTTCTGGGCAAAACAAGTTCCCACTAGTTTCCCGTTCACCACCTCCCAGGGACGTCGCGAAGGCATCAACATTGGGGGGGAGGGGGGGGATGTCGTCTTTCTTGACCAACTTTTCCTATAGCATTTTGACCAACTCCTAAAAAAATTTTCCCCAAAATATTTTCGATGGGGGGCCGGACAGAGGTCATAAAAGATATTTACACCCCCCCCCCCGGTAGCGCTGTCCCTGCCACCTCTTGGATGGATCCCTTTCTCTTGATGGCCCCTCCACTAACAAATTCTTAAAAGTGGCCCTGGGTTGTGCGAACTCCTAAGACACATCAGTGTGTGGGGAACAACTATCCATAGAAGAGAACGACTATGTAGTATGCTCTTTTGAGAGGTATTTCCTGATGTGACGATCGAATATTGTAGAGATAGTAGAACGCACTGCTGCAGGTCTTAAATATATGAGTGGACATGTCTATATGTGAGCCAAACCAATTAAGTTTTAAGGTTCCTTGCAGGCGACACAGGTGCAACATCAGCATCATCAACCTTGATGCTGTCGATGGACACTTTAGCTAACTGCTGACGACTGCCAATCAATAGAAACTCCGTCTTGCCATCGTTTAACCACAGCATATCTTATCTTTCATCCAAGCGCGCACATCGCGGACGCAATTCTCCAGCGCAGCAACAGCTACCTTCGAATTCACTCAAGGTATCAGATGGTTTAAATGACATATATAACTGAGTGTCGTCAGCATATGCATGCGCAGAAGGGAGGTGCGAACGTAGGATATCGAACAGCTTGCTGGTATAAATCGTAAAAAGTACGGGGCCTAAGCATGACCCTTGCGGAACATCACATTCTAAATCAAATTTGTCAGAATGTGTGCCATCAAACGAGATTCGCTGGGCTCTACCACTCAGGTAAGATTGGAACCAGGAAAGCGCGCTACCACGCAAGCCTAATAGTGACTGCAATCTCCGCAGCAAGATGGTATGATCAACTGTGTCGAAGGCAGCACTCAAATCCAGCAATACAAGAAGTGTAACATGTCCTTTATCCATGTTCTTAAGTAGATCGTTCTTCACTTTTTGCAAAGTGTCCAGTTTCTAAGCGGGATAAGTTAACCATCTTAGTTAACACTGGGAGTAACTCATCCAAGCATACTGATAAAATAGCGGATGGAATTGGATCAAGCGCGCACGATTTACTATTCGCTAAGCTAGCTAGTTTGCGCGTACGTCTTCCTCGGGCAATGGCGAGAATTCAGAGAATGTAATGTCAGCATTATAGACACACCAGTTCTTTCATCACCCTCAACATCAGACAGATCACCTTCAGTCAGCTTTGCTCTAATTGAAGTGTTCTTGTGTACAAAAAACTCGCCCATTTCATTGGCAAGTGTTAGAGCGTTTGTATAAGGTGGGAGAACTTTATCTGGCTGCATATTCAAAAGACGTTTACTTGCTGTGAATAACTTAGATTGATAATTAACTTAGTTTGAATTTTCCAGAATTTTTTTTGAGGGGGGCATTCGAATTAAAGGAAGGGGTTTGCAAATTTTTGGATTCACCCCCCCCCCCCCCCCCCCAAACAAATACCGCTCGACACGGCCCTGCTTATCCGAGCCAGTGGATTAAAGCTCAACCAAAGCAAATGTGTCTGCTGCAGAATCCCTTATGTTCTAGGGACATACCCTTTCTGCTGATGACATCAAAGTATCAAACCTGACATCTCGAAAGTTGAAGTGATCATCAACATGCCTACTTGATTGAAGCCAGATGCAAGTGCTGGTGGTCTTGGTGCTCTTCTTGGCGGACAAACAATATGGTTCCCCATTGCCTACGCATCCCGAGCATTATTACCATATGAAGGGAATTATGTTCAAATCGAAAAAGAAACCCTCTCGATTGTGTTCAAAAAGAAATCCTCTAACACTTATTGCAACAACTCAAGAAATATACTCTGAGACTGAAAGGATGGCCACAACAACGTGACATGATTCCTCAAGCAATCAAACCCTAGTACAGTATCCCGGGAGAAATTGTTTATAACAATGGTTTACTCATAAAAGGTCAGCGCATCGATCATTATCCGTCTTCCATTATCCCATCATGCATTATCCTATCTTCATAACACACATAATGCACCGTGGACAAAAGTGGCTTCCGACTTGTTGATCCTCTATGACTATGGACATGACCAAGTCATCGTTATGGACTATTTTTCAAAGTACATTGAAATTGAACGTCTTATTGACAAATTGGGCTGCTCCACTCTAGTCAATACAATTAAAAAGATCTTTTCTTGACATGGCATTCCTAAAGATCTTTGCACCGACAATTCACTGTGGTCATGGGCCATGGCAATGACTTGGTGAAGTTGTTGTGTGGCGAACGGCCGGGGCGTGCGAAATTGAGTCGTCGATCTCAATATGTGGAAGATTTCGCAAGAATACAGGCTCGACAACGATCACAAGAGTTACTTTATTTACATATAATATGAGGGTCAAGATGGGGTGGTGCCCAAAACAGTAAACATTAGATTTTTAGTAGGCCTAATTTAAAACATTTCACATAACAGTAAAATTTTGTTAATTTCACGAAGACGTAAAAAGCACGTAATTGCTCCCAGAATATAATGTATACTGTTAATTATATGTGGATCACACAAAAGTAAATGAAGTTTGTATTAGGGAAGCAAACGGGAAGCCTCGCAGTGCCTCGGAAGGTCGGCTCCAATTGGATGGGGGTTTTCTAAAGTACGAAGCAATGTCATTGTTCTGAACACAAAAGCAATTGTCAAATCGAGCCAATGATAATCACTCTTCAGAGCTACTGCGAGGCTACCCAAGCAAATAGACAGTCGTCTAATAAGACCATCAAAAACATATTTTGTAATTGTCACACCAGGGGCCGGTAATTCCGGTAATTGTATAAAACTCTTAATCACTTTTTTAATCACTATTTTGTAGTTAAATAGTGATTAACTAACTCTCAAATACGCGCTTCTTATTGGATGACGTTTCTACTAACTATAGTTAACTTTAATCACTTTTTTATATAACCGGCCCCAGGCCGCATATGCGCATGTGTTGGCCTGCATGAAGGCACAGAGAAACATGCAGGTGCTGGGCAAGGTGACAAGTGATGTAAAAGCTATAAATATCTGTAAGACCTGTGAACACACTCTGACAGCGCTTTTTATATAGTTTCTTATTTCTTTTGTCTGAAATTTTGTAGTTTTGAATGGCCCTTCAGTCATGGTATTTTTTGGTCTTTTTGAAATGCGTTAGACTTTCTATAATAATTACAACACATAACTGCTAAGTCTTCCATAACAGTAAACAAAATTTTTAGCGTTTAAACATTGGGGAGCTTAAGATACACCAAATCTACTACGCGGACGTAACGAAAAACTGCCGCTATTATCACAGTTTCACTTCATGATCACGGGTAAAAACTATGGATTGTTGTTGGTAAACAAAGCCAGGGACACTCAGTTGGCAGAGCATTGGGCTAGTATTCCAAAGGATATACACTCAGAGTAACATCACAAACATCATATTCACCAGAGTACACAACACCAACACTGCAAAAAAGTAAAACTACTGAGTCTCCCATTAAAAGCGACTGTTTTTTAGTCGCGTCCGCGTCTGGGAACGAGGTTGCCGTAATTCGAACACAACTTACTTATTTTTTACCAAAAAATAGTGAATTAATAAAATCTCAAAAATTTTTACCAATATTTTCACGAAAATCTCATTACCGTAAACTTTTCCAAAATAGATGGAATTGGGGGTTCCATCAGTGGTTCCACATTACTGACATGCACTTACACGAAGAAGCAAATATTCACGATTTCCACCGCTGAAATATGGAATTATCGCAGGCTCGTACGATATTGCTTATAAAAGCAAACCGTCTGTGCTGGCGGTCATGGTGTTGCCGTTCGGAAATCGTTCCCTCGTTGGAAGAAATCTTGCGGTCTATAAACACTAAATTGAAATGCCCTCGCTAGCTTTTTTCCATCAAAAGACGACAAAAATGTATAAAATTGACATTCATAGCGATATTTGGGGTAAAACCGTGTCGAAGATAGCACTTCATGAGATTTTATTCGGGAGGTCGTTTCTTCCCGAATCGAAGCGATATAACGCTGGTGGCATGCCATACCACGGGTAGCAGATAAGGAAGGCACAAGTAAACATCGGTCAAGATTCCTGACAATGGTCGAATTTGAAGAAATTTATCTTCTATGGGGACTGATGTATATTTTCCTTGCAACTTCACGAGTTTTTAGCCTCGTTGGACTCGAAGGCAAGTATTAATTCGCTTTTTTATCGCCGAACTTGTATTTTAGCGAACATAGCTCAGTCAGTGTAAACAATAATATCACGTGACCGTAAATTTTAGATATATGTTATCGTCTATAAATGCTTACATACTGTCCAGTTTTTGTTAGAATACTCCCAGGGGAGTTTTGAAATAGCTGGCTATTTAATGTTTTCTGCAAAATACCGTTAATGATGCAGTTAAATGGTTTTATATTATGCGATTTATTTGTTATTTTGGCTAAAATTGCAAACTTTTACCGAAGCGCAGACGACGAAGCGCTCGCGCATGCGCAAAACGACCCAATTCAAGCATCATGGCGCTCGTTCACAGTGAAGGTCAGGATCGTTGGTATTTTACTAAAGAAGAGCTGCAAAGAACGCCTTCTGTGCTCTCTGGAATCGATACCGCGAAAGAGCTAAGTTATAGGCAACAATCTGCCAACCTAATTCAAGATATGGGGCAGCGTTTGCTAGTGTATCCTTCGTTTAAAATTGCCTATGTTTTCGTGACACAAGCCGGTATTTTGAGGGAAATTTCAGTATATTTTATCAATTTAAGTCATATTTTAGTAGATATTCTTATTGAAGTTTTATTCAACCGTCTTTTGTTGTTTCCTTGACGTTAAATTTACACAAACAGATCTCAGCTCACAATCAATACAGCCATCGTCTACATGCACAGGTTTTACATGTTTCACTCGTTTTCAGACATGAATCGCAATGTAAGTTCAATGATTAAACTTGATTTGAAATATAAACTTCATAAACATTTGTATGTTCATGTAACTGTAGAACAGTAGTGATGATGAACAGAGTTGATCTGCCCCTTTAAAAGTACTTTAAATCACTATAAAATATGTCGCTATCTGACTGAATCTTGCATAAATTTTAAGTGATTTCAGTGTAAATAAATGTGTAGTGTTAGGGGCTTGTCGTAGATTGTGGATTTAGGGAAAATCTTGACTTTATAGTGCCCAAATAATCGCCGAATATACCAACAGAACATGCAATAAAATACTGAATTACACACCATTAAAACAGGCTGTCAAATGCTTGCATTACCCATTACAGTATTTACTCACTTCAGTGTCTAGCTATGAAGGTCATGAACAGTTTTAATATGGTACCATTTTTTCCTGCTTGAATTCCATTTTTTCTAACTAATCAAGTTATCAGTTCCTAAAACCATAGTAGTATTCTTTTAAAATTTAGGTCAAAATACAAAATTGTGGCACACTTCTTGCCAGCTTCATGTTAACCGTGTACACAAAAACAATAGATAGGGACTGGAACTGACTTCCGATTGCTCTTCAATTTCTGCCATCTTGGCTTCACTTTTTGGACTCGAGTTCTCACTGCCTTGTATCCACAGCATTTTCCTTCGTTGCTGGGCATCACAAACAATTTTTCAGAAGGTGCTTTGGTTAAGCGCTGTGTTATGCAGGGGTTTCAGAATAAGCCGGCTACTTGAACTTTTACCGCCGGCTACTTTTCATCTGGTCGCAGGAAAAATTTTATATACAAAGGTACAAGCGAACCAACACGATGTTTGTTATGTTCCAATTGGAATTCAAGTTGGCCTCAAATTTCTCTGAAATTAATCGACTCCAATGGCGTTAAAAATTGCCGTAGAATGTAACAGCTGTCTACGGCAATTTTGTCAATTTCCATGGCATTTTTTTCAAATTACAGTACTGCAATAAAAATGTAATTTTATTGTTACTTTGGATTGCTGACAAGCTAGAAACATGTTTACGTATTTCTTTAGTGTTTTTTTTTTCAAAGAAAACTGAGACTAAAATAGTAATTTACGGATGATTTGATCAACATCTGAATTCAAGTATCAAAATAGTAATGCACAGTGAACAGTTTAAAAATTATAAAATACGGCAAAAAATTGCCGTCGTTCCTGCAATGATCCACAGCATTTTGTTCTCCCTCTACGGTATAAGTGCCATAAAATTCAAGCCCTGAATTCAAGCAAGATCAATAAGATAAGTTATAATACATAGTACCAAACATAGCAAAAGAAAGAAGTGATGAAGTGAAGTTCATTACGTACATAAGTATAACATCATTTGATTAATGATTTCGGACTCATAAATTAATACTATTACTGTAGTGTACATTGTCATTCTGTTCATGCAGCTGTAAAAATTAAACTACTAGTAGCACATTAAATTACATTGTCACTTACAAGTAAAAATGCAAATGACATCTAAATCTAATATGCTAACAGTTGTACTTTGTCTTTTTACTTATTCTATATTATTTGATTGTTAATTTGTGGCGAAAATTTTTTAAATTTCCATGCGAGGGTACGCCCTCCTCCCAGCAAGATTTTTTAACTATCAGTCACAGCCGGCTACTTTTTTGGTACAAATGCCTACTTCAAATCATTCTGAAACCCCTGCTAAGTTTTGCTCTGATATGATGTACCTACTATTTGTAATAGGGTGGCGCTTAATTTGAATGGTTAAAATGGTACTTGCATATGTTAACCCATTGAGCCGCAATGCATGCGCCCCAGTGCGCCCTACTTATTTTTTACTTGTCTGATGCCAGGCAATTTTACTTGTCAATGGGGAAGCTCTTCAGCTTAATGGGTTAACCAAAAAATCTGACAATGTCTCTAGTAACCCATTCAGCCACAATGTGCCCCAGTGTGCCCTACTTTTTTTTTACTTGACAAATGTCTTATGCCAGACGATTTTACTTGTCAATGGGGAAGCTCTGCAGCTTAATTAATGGGTTAAATTGTAAAGTAATGAAGTCCAGCTTTTATGAAATCTTTAGTGAGTATTTGTACAAAGCTCCTGGCCATGTCAATTTGGCAATTGCTGTATTTATCTGTTTAAGTGATAGATGATTTTACTCTTTCTTGGGTTAACATTTTGTTGCATAATGATGTCAACATTCCTGGATTACATATAATTAATAGCTAATTTTGTAATTGTACTATTGATTTCCAAATACAGTACAATAACCATATTTATTTTTTTCTGGTCCATAATCCCAGGTCCGTAACGTAAATGGTGCCTTCTGATTGGTTGACAAGAGGTCTCTATCACACGATATGGACCTCTCACGCACATTACGGACAGCAGTTTCCATGAATTATAGACTTATTTCAGTCATATTGTTTATAATTGTTGCCAGCAAGTACAATGTGTTGCTGCATGTCAAAAGAATGTTTTTGAAGCATGTTATTATGCTAAAATGATCAGGAAAATAAATAGTTTTAATCACTTTACCTTTTTATTGTCTTGTTGAGTAGAAAAGCTTTTATTGCATAAACAATAAAGGCTTTTTATTGTGTTGTTGTTTTAGCAATATATAAGCCATGCTTCAAGGACTAAAGTAACAAACACAACTAATCTCAAATCTAGTTCAAACAATGGATTTTTTTACAAATTTAATTAAGCGTTGATTAAGCATTAGCAAAAAATAAATATGTTATTTACTGTTAAGGTCAGCCCTTACTGAAAAAATTCCTCTGTCTCAGAAGAGTCCTTCGGTCTCAGGCCGCTTCTAAGACCTCCGGGAACATATTTCTCAGTATGGACCTCCCCAGCCCTCGAAAACGAGGTTGGCATTTGACAATGACCTATTTATTTATTTGATTTTGACCTACAGTATCAACCTCCCAGGTCGGCAAATTTTTGCCGACCTTAATTCAGCCAAAGTAATAATCTTTTTTGTGCTGATAGCTGTTATTGAATTTGATTCGTAGTTCGATTAACTAAACACACTTCAGTGTAAGGTTTAAAAATTGACGGGTATTCTATATATAATTTAGGTAAGACTCCCAAAGAAAAGTCGTCATGTTACTTTTCAATCATAAATATGTGATTACTAGTGCTCCAAGACATGGAAACAGATATTTAAAAATGCTAAGATGTGCCGACCTAGGTCAGATTTAGGTTGGCATTGTTTTGCCTCCCAGCCGGTAAATAACATATACAGTATACCTTGCAATCTGGTTATTACTCAAATCTTGAGTGCACAAGGAGTTAGAGCTGTGCAAACTCAGGTTATTTTAGCTCCTGTGTCCGGCTTCAACAGTCAAAACTCTGGCTCCGGCAAGGAAATGTTAAGGGAATTTCATATTTAAAAGTGGAAGCAGGCAAAAGTATATTTTCAGTATGTTTTCAGTGTAATTTCAGAATTTATTTTATTCCTTTTTGAGCTTTCTCCTTTACTTATCAAATATATGTGCTTTGGTGCTTGCTTAAATAAACAATGTTTTGCAGAAAGTAAAACCGCATGCTGGCATGGCACTGTGGTACTTTCACCTACACGGCAAGGACTGAACAATGTTTTGCTGCCCACGTTGTTCACACTTGTCAACAGTATTGAACAATGCTGTTGAGCATGAATCGGGGGTAACAATATTGTTCAATATTGTTGACAGCTATGAACAATGTGGGCAGCAAAACATTGTTCAATCCTGTTTTCATCAGTATTGCATCAACCTGAGCGTTTTTTTGTCGTGTAAAATACATCGGGGTCAGCGGATTTTCGTATCAAAAGTGATAGTAATGCGCTTGCAGAATTTTCGAAACCACGAATCGGATCTGAGCAAGTAATTAAACTTTCTAGTAAGTAGTAACTCAGTTCAAATCATTCAACTTAATTTTTCCATTTCCAAAAGTTTCTTTGAAATATGAAATAATGTTTCATAATTTTGTTTGCTGAGCTTTCCGGCTCCGGCAAAATATCCGGTACTCTGGCACACAGCTCTGCAAGGAGTAGAGCTGTGCAGTTACACCAATTTCATCTCTGTTTTGGTTTCAGTCTTGGAATGGAAGAACCCTGGTTCGGTGTTGGTTTTGGTACTTTCAAAAGAAAAATAATTGAAACCATTTGCTCAATAAATTGTAATACCACTTTGAATTGAATAACTCATTACAAGTTAAATGAAACAAAATCATTGATTATGGGATAGACTATCTGAGAAGTAAACATGTATTCTGAAATAAAATTAACAAAAAGGAAATCATGTTGTTCCCACTTTTTTAAAATTAAAGCCCAAATAGGGGCCTTTTTTGGTAGTATTAGAACAAAACTTAAAATTCCTTAGAATTTCCATTCGACTTCCGGTTCTAAGAAAAGAACCGAACTGACCAAATCTTTCGGTTAACCGCACAGCTCTGACAAGGAGTATGTTTGGTTAAATTGTATTTCTTACAGGTTTCAGCTTGAAATGAACTTTGTTATCTGTCTCACTGCTAAGTTTTAAACTAAGTTCAGATATTTTTTCTCTAGTCTGTTGCTCCATGCTGTCTGTTTCTTTCTGCTAAACTGGAGGAACAGCCCAGAAAACTGGAACATGTGATCAAAGTGGCAAATATCTGTCTTCAAAAGAATGACCAGCTAGATCCAAAAAGTGAGGTAGGTGTACTTAAATGCAAATTGTGGAAAATTTGATAACAGTTATCTTATAAGCTTGCACATTTTGAAAGTTAAGGTTGTGTTGCACAAGGTGACAAGTCACAGTTGGTCACAGGGACTTGTCTGTTGCAAAAGGTCACACAGTTGGTCACAGGGAATTTTCTGTTGTGAAAGGTCACACAGAGTGACATTTCTATAGGTGACAACTGGTTGCAGGGATTTGTAGCAGGGATTTGACTCTGATTAGTAAATTTAAATGTGAAGTTTATTTTCTCTTAGCAACATATTGCATGAGCTGCTACTATGATGGGACAAGTTGCAGGGATTCATGTTATTCCCATGACTAGATTTTTACAAATGTTGCATGATGAAATTTGTCCCCATGGCCGAATATTTATGTTACGAAATGTAGTCGGTGTGTCAGGCTTTTTTAGTGTCATAAAGCCGAGGTAACAAATTTTATCCAGCAGAATAGTACATGGGTGTCAGTTGTGTGAATCTGTGTTACCTGGAAATGACTTGAACTAACTACAAACTTGGTCCAAAGGTCCTGGGCTCACTGCAGTACCTTGTGTACATAATGGAGATGTTAATTTTGATTGGTCAAAATTTCTAATTATTTGTTGCAGACATACCTCCAACAGGCTCAAGACCTAGTCATCAATGAAAGTATATTACTTCAAACATTAGGTGAGCAAAATTTCTGGTCTTTGTACTGTAGCTTTTTACTTATTCAGAGTCAGTAACAAACAATAGATAGTTTAAACAGTAACACTGGAAACTGCCTCAGCTTTTTAAATTACTGTTGCCTAGACAACAAACTCCTGAAGTTCTCTGATAATTTACCCAAAAGTATTTTGTTGCATGGCATATTATAATTTCAGATTTTGAAAGTAGCGTGAGGCGGTTTATACAAAAAAAAACGACCCGAAAAAAACGAGTGAACCATACGAAACTACGGTAAAAAAAGATGCAACACGCTACTCAGTACTCACGCAAGATAGTAAACGTTAACAGGTGGGAAATTTGTCTGAGCATGCACGAGCAAAATGAGCCACGCAATTATTTACAAAAAGCCGCAATTGTGTAAATATTGCCAAATGTTTGGTACAAAATAAATGACTGTTTTATGTTGAAAATGGACATGATCTAATTAATCATACAGAATTTTTTAGTGATGTTCTATTTCAGTACCCTACCATTGTCCCTGGTGTGCTGTCCGTGTGCATTTGATCTGAAACAGTTGCTACTTTGCTGTCGAAACACTTCGCATGTTTGCATGAAAATAGAGACAAGTCATGCATTTTATAACCTTGTAAACTGTATGAGCCCCTATTTTTACGCTTATACCTAAGATATCAAATAAAAATACATGAAACAGAGAACATTTTTAGAAAGTTTTATCGTGAGGCCACGGCCAGTTTCTAAAATATCTTCATGTTTCTTTTCCGGTCATCACCAAAATTACACTGAAGTCGGGCTTGAATATACAACAAATTTTTAATCTCATCAAGTACAAAAATATTTAACGTGTAACCAAAATATGCTCATGAAATGGAAATTATGAGCTAAATTTTAAAGTAGACTCTTCTCGACGCGGTTTTCATGAAGGAAGTTCACCTTTCGGCCTTTGATTCTTGGCAAAAATTTGACCACAACACGTGCGAAGCAACTGGGTCTCAAAGACTTAGCTAAAACATTGTGAGCCCCTATTTTCCTGAAGATATGTTTGATACCTACAAACGCCGAAAAGGTTTTTCTTTGAGGCCACGGGCTATTTTTAAGAAAATACAGTTCAAAGTCAAGCTATTTTTACATATTTTCAAAATTTGTCAAATTTCGCGAGCTTGTATTTTGAACTTAGACCGCTGAAGTTACATTAAGAAACATAGGAAGGAAAATTTGAGGCATATAAAATAAATTTCAACTTACAATTTCATTCTCGTATCACGTTGTTCTTCGTTTATTACGGTTTTAAGCAAGCCATAGCTCGACGTATACTGTATTTGCTTCCATATGTTCACGTCGCCATATTCACTTCTTCCAATCACTCGATTACAAAAAAAATCATCCCAAAACAAAGAATTCATGATCGACTTTTAAAAGAATAACCGTTAATTTGTAAATCGTTGAATGGAAAGCAAAAAATCGTCAGCTAAAACAGCTTCTTGCTAACTTTCTGCTTTGTTTTGAATGTAAATGCAATGGAGCTTTGTTTCTGCCCGCGATTTTTTGGTCAGCGACGACAAATTTCCCACCTGTTGTAAACGTTACCTTAGGTATTTTGAAGACGTTATCGGATTTCAAACAAAATCTCTTTAGTTTTTCGTGTGTAAATGTCAAAACTTGATTCATTTGCAACAAACTCGTATATTAAACATTTAGACTAGCTAATGTAAAACTTTCAACTAGGGTGAGGCGGTTTTTCGGTAAACCGAAAAAACCCCGATATTTTTTGAAAACCCAAAAACTCGATGTTACTTTTGGAGAAAAACCGGAAAACCAAAAAAAACGGGGTGGGGGCGGAAAAAACCCCGAAAAAAATCGGTATTTTTATAAAATCGAACCATACGGTTAAATTCCAACATATTTTGATAAAAAGTAAAGTACAATATACATTTCAATTACTAGGGTTTGAATTAACTGTGGATCATCCTCATACACATGTGGTTAGAATAACACAGTTAGTTAGAGGTGAGAATGGTTTTTGCTGTACAGTAAGCTACTGCTTGTTTGTCAGTATTCACTTCAACTGACTGTTCCATATATTTAACAGCAAGCAAGGATCTTGCCCAAACCTCGTATTTCATGGCTACAAACAGGTAGGGTAAAGGATATGGTCATACTGTGCATTGTGTGCGTGTTAATTGCGTGTTGTTTATGCTAAATTATTTTTTATGTTGTTTTTCTCTTATAACACGTGTCACTGACAATTTCTCTTGGGAGGTTTAATTTTATGCATAAAATAATTATAACGAAATAGATAATGCACATAACGTGCCCAAAGTTGATTTTTGGGTAGAAATTGTCAGTATTCCAAATTACTTGAGTATTATTTTACTTCGCCATCTCTCAATTTTGTATTTTCACCATAATTAATTTGGGCTTGCTAAATTCCATTTATACAGTTGCATGTACTTGTAAATATTCGTATGTTATGACCACAGAACTGGCTCTTAAAATGGTTTATCTTCAGGGCCGAAAGAATTTAGATTACTTTCGATTCATTCAGGATTAATTCTTATGAAAATGAATAACCATGTTTGTACAGTAATATATAACGACCTGTTTTATACAGTGTTGAAGAATGATATTTGCTGTGTTGGTGTAATGTACTCAGGTGAATAAGATGCTTGTGTGATGTTACTCTGAGTGTATATCCACACCGGGCAGGCTTGAAAAATATGCCTGGCCACGGTGGGAATCGAACCTACGACCTTTGGAATACTAGCCCAATGCTCTGCCAACTGAGCTACGCGGTCAGGTCGTTTGAATGTTTTTCAAATTATCGTGTCTTTGTAAGATGCAGTTAATGATGTATACATGAACAAGACGCCTGCTCAGGCGTTCACACTGACCTGAAAATGACGACACACGTGCTATGGTGTGCAATAGACAAGAATACAAAACGCGGTGAACCGCAAACGCAAAGCGTGAAACGGTGAAAAGCTAAAAGCTTGGCGTGATCCTCAGGAGATGTTTTTTCGTAATGCCCATTGAAACCCAAGTATTACTCACAAATACAAACGTTATCCATAAATGCACATGGTCTCTGAGTATGCGATGCGCTAACGCAGACAACATTGTTTACATTCCGTGAATCCGTATTAAACGTATAAAATCGATCCAGATATTGCATTTTCAGAGACGTTGCACGAAAAAAACACTCAGTCAACTTCCAAGAAAGTGCAGAGTAGGATTAATCTAAAATCCACAGAAAAACGCGCTAAAATTCGTTGACAAATGAATAAATTGTCGCCATCTTGAAAACTGATCTGTATAGTAAACTGGAATGACTGTAACACTGGAAACTGAGCCTGCGATGCGCTAACGCAAACTCGATATCTCGACGACGAAAAAACCAGATATTTAGGGATTTAAGACACTTGACCTTTCAGGTCAGTGTAATAAACGTTGTTTTGGTTTGTCTTGAATGGTAACAATTTGACATTTTTAAAAATAAAATTGGATGAAAACTGTAGTTGTTGATTTTTCAATTTACAATACAACTACAGTTTATGTCTAGTTGTGTACCCAAATTCTTAATTGTAATTATTGCCAAAACTCCCAGTTTTAAAATAATAACGGTAGATATAGGCAAGAGTAAGAAAACATCTATTATATATTAGTTTAATACTGTTTCAATAAGCATGATTTTATTATGGATGTACTGAATAAGAAAGACGCAGAACACCCAATATGTTTACATTCGTGTAAAATATGAACCTGACTGAACATTATTTTCATTTTAGTCTTCATCTCACGCCCTTTTGTATTCAACATAAACCTTCAGTCGTCGCATGTGTTTGTATTCATCTGGCTTGTAAATGGTCAAACTGGGAGGTAATTAATCTAAATGAAAATTACTAAATGACACGAAAGTGTAACTAAAACGTCTACAGTACAAAAGCAAGTACAATAGGCTGAAGTTCTTGTGTGGTTATAAAACCAACTGACAACCAGTCATTGATAACACATGCAAAGTACAAACAAGTGTAAATCTTACCTTGTTATTCAACAAAAATATCTCAATACCTGGCATTGCGACCTGACAAAAGCAATTTTCACGCAGTCGCGCTGTTTTTTATGTTCGATTTTAAGCCCGGCGCACACTGGAGATATCAGCTGAGCTGAGCGTCACTCGTGACTGTTGGCGTAAGTAAGTTCCCCCAGTGTGCGGTGGCGTTTTGAGCGATTTCAGCCACGCGTGCCATCGGCACCGAATATTCAACATGTTGAATAATTTCAGTCACGAATGAACATTTCCCCCAAGTGTGCGCGCTCGAAAAGCTATCACCTTTCATTGTAGATCGAATAGGCATGTGTAATAAAACATAAGACAAAAGGAAAATAATTAATGAGGAATATTCATATGTCGCTACTCAAGTATCACATTCCTCATTAATTATTTCCCTTTTGTCTTGTGTTTTATTACGCATGCCTACTCGATCTACAATGAAAGGTGATAGCTTTTCGAGCGCGCACACTTGGGGGAAATGTTCATTCGTGACTGAAATTATTCAACATGTTGAATATTCGGTGCCGATGCCACGCGTGGCTGAAATCGCTCAAAACGCCACCGCACACTGGGGGAACTTGCTTACGCCAACAGTCACGAGTGACGCTCAGCTCAGCTGATAGCTCCAGTGTGCGCCGGGCTTTAAGGTTTCACTGATGTTGTGTATGTTTTTCAGTTTCCTCGATCTAGTGATAACAAGGATTGGTGGGAATATGTGGATCCTACAGTGACTAAACAAAGTTTGGACAGTAAGTTTCTAGTGCATTCTTTTCAGGTGCCTAGATCTGAGTTTGTCCAATGTCAAAACTTGACACAGTAAGTGTGTCTAGTACACTCTTTGAGCTGTAGCCTTGATGTCGGAAGTTCAAGGTGCGTTAACTGGTGGGACGTGTGTAATATTATTTAGTAGTACGATTTGTCACTGAGATTAATTGGGTTGATTTTAGCCTGAAGTATTAATTTAATTCATAAAATTAGTGGCATTCAGACATTTGCAAATGCAATTTCTTTTTATCACTTATCCGCACGAGGTTGACCCAATAAATGCCAGTGGAAAACGTAACCTTAACATTTTGTCCCAGTGATACTATGGTGTCTTATTTATGCATGTTACAGCAATCTGTCAAGAATTTTTGACCATAATTGAGAACTGCCCTAACAGACTGAAGAGAAGGATTAACACCGTAACCATTTACAAGGTAAACGAAATGTTAATTTTTATACTGTTTACGATTTTTGCCTCTTCTACTCGTGTAGAGATTTATCCTGTGTATTTGTGCTACATACTGAATAGAGTACTGTATTACTATTACTTCTGATACACTTCTCATCATATTTTTAATCAAATTATGTGTTTGTTTTATTTAGGGTGGTCATCGACCCAAAACTGCTGGCGAGAAGCCCGGTAAGAATGCTGCTCCCACAAATGGCGATGTAACAACGTATAAAGAAGGGTCTTCCTCAAAGGGCGAGGCGCCCTCCAAAGGAGAACCATCAAGCCGTGAAACGTCGAAAGTTGATCATTCGGTACCAAGGGAATCCTCATTAAGTGCCGTTGATAATAGTACGGAACAACCCAATGAACAAAGTTCTGAGAACAAACACAGTGCTGCGACTTTGACGATTACTAGCAGTGCTGCTGTGGTGGAAACACCAACGTCCACAGTCATGTTACCTCCATTACAGCCACTCACTACAAAATATGCTAGCATGCCAGGCTTGTCATCAAATTCTACGGAAAACCAGGCTAAAGGCTCCAGTATTAAGAGCTCCAGCGGTAACAACGACAATACCAAAGTAGTTTCCGGAACCAAGCATAAACATCGGGAGCACGATGAATCGTCCACACCTACTAAAAAACTAAAGACAATGCACTCCAGCTCTTCACACAGCTCACAGTCAAAACATGCCTCTTCAGGTCGGTTACCATTTCAATCTAAACACAGCTCGCATCAGTCGTCCAAGTCGAGTTCTCATTCTACTCCTGGTTCACATCACAAATTACTTATAAAAGGTGGTAGCGCTCACCCTGGGCAGCCTCATCATAGCTCCTCACCCAAAATACCAGTCAAAAGCATTTCTAGCCACAGCTCTCACGCACATCATAATTCCTCGCCGAAATTGCCTGCCCGAAGCAGTTCAAGTCATGGAAATAGTTCGACACACCCTCATCATAGCTCGAGCAAGCGCCATAGTCACCCAGGCCATTCTACAAGCGGTCATTCAAATTCTCACTCAAGTGGTAATAAAACAGCATCATTACATAAACATAGTAGCTCGCCTTTAGATGTTAAGAAATCTAGTGGTGAACGTCACAGACGGCCTTCGTCGTCATCAACAAAACCAAGGCCGGAGATGCCAGCTTTTGGAGCACCATCCAGCGCCCGTACTAATGATGTAGATAAAACGAAGAAAACTCAGACAATTGAAGATTTTGCTTCTCCACCTGGGCCACAGAGATTGCAAAAATTGCCACCCCCACGGTCAATGAACGTTGCGGAAAAATCAGTTTCTCATCATGGTCCACCTCTACCTTCAAGTGGGCAAGCTACTCCACCGCCTCCACCTCTTCCAACAAATTTTCCGCCACCGCCACCTCCCCCACCAACGTAATGTAAAACAACTACGTTGCTTTTGAATTGTTCAACTTCGTGGTGTACGCTTTGTTATTTTGTGATGCGTGTGATTACGATTAAGTAATATATTGGAACCCTGCTCTGTATTATCACAACCAATTTCCTATAATGGTAAATTGAATGTACGGTGCTAAAGTTGGGCGGTATATTTCTTGGTATTCACAATCGTTGATGACAGTACGGTCTGACGATATAGACTGCTGGAAAGTCTTTTTCCCCTTCTATTCACCCGCATTTAAGGAAGGGGAAATATGGCCTGATACTCAGGTTAGAAAAGTTCATATTGTATATGCGTGCGAAATACTAGATTTTAGATTGTCTCCTTGAATGTTTGGGTTATCGGGCGTCAAACATATTTAGTGTACTGTTCTATAACTAGATATTTTTCATATGCCACCCAACTTTAGGCTTCACAAAACTCTGAACTTCATATTATATTATTATATAATATGAAGGGTAAGATTTTTACTTATCTTGTCCGAAATATGCCTTATTTTTGACAAGGACGGGAATAAACTGATGGTGTTTGGTGAGGCTTCGTTCTAAATAAATAAAACAAGGTATAGTAAGGGTTAAAACAATTCGGAATGTCGTAAATGGACTGTTGGCGGAATATGTAGCGACTAATGACTGTATATTTCAAATCATCACAAGAATAGACAATACTCGTCCGTACAAAATTTCATGGATCATAGATCTTTGGGGTTCTGGCAGCAGGCAATGCCTTCGCTAATAGCAAGAAGGGGCATTAAGATATGAAGGAGCAGGCTTCTTCCGTATCTTCACACTACTATTTTAATATTTAAATCGGAATAACACGTCGCACGTGGTTGCAATGTCCACCTATATTTAATCGTGGTAGAGGCAGTGGGATAATGAATCCGTAATTCAAGTTCTTACCTACACGTTGAGCTATTCAAAGGAAATATATACTGTGACTGGATGACATATGTATTGAGTAATATGAATGATTCAAACATTTTGCAAACCTGAAAGAATCCCTGTTGGTTTTGATTACGTAGAAAGAATAAAAACGTTCTACTGAAATTTCACGAGGAATAATAAACTATATATTTTCCGGTATGAAAGAATTTTTCTATTGTAAGGGCTTTGAATATTAATCACCGAAAATTGGTTCAAATATTACATGGAGTGGCCAATTAGCCTTTCTGACACCATGGGACTTGGCTCTGTCCTCTATTTGCATGACCATGGGGAAAGTAGACGGCAACAAGCGAAGGAGTGCATTTGGTGCAGTTAAAAACATTGCTAATGTTAATAAGCAAAATTTCTTTCATGCTACCCAAAAATAGCGGACAAAGCCTGGTGGAATGTCGTGAGAAAAGCTAATTACATAAAGGCTAGAGCTAGTTAATTGATGTCCAGAACAGAAGCAAAGTCTAGTTGGCCATGTCTATAGGCTTATAGCACTTTATAGCCTTTGTGATCACAGGAACTTTTTAGCGTTAACCATTCTAAATCTCCTCAGTTTCGTGATCACAGTCAACGGTATAAAATATCTCCTCAGTTTCGTATGCAAATTGGCTATATGAGATCATGCGAAGTTTACACCTTTTATCACAAAAGCAAAGAGTAATAAAAGATGATCTCATACAGCCAATTTGATTTCATAGCCAATTTGCATATGAAACTGAGGAAGTATATTGCATAAACATTTGTTTAATTGCTGATTACTGCAAGGGACTTTTGGAATGATTGACTTGTAAGGTTCCTTGCCTCTCGGATAGGATTGAGCAGTTCAACTTCAAGTATGTCAGTGTAAGTTTAATTCTTGCAAGTCATCAACGCAGTTTTGTGCGTAGTCCATGTTAAAAGTCCTGCAGCGGTATTAAAAGTAGATATTGCGACTCTACTACCTTACCAGTCAACCTATTCCTTTTGGCCCTGTGGTTATGCAAATAACTATGGTTATGCAAATAATTATGTAATAAACTGTATTAACGTGGTTCATACTTAAATTGGGTAGGCGAACATGTGAAACATTGGACTATGGCTATGGACAGAAAGTAGCTACTTGTTTAATGATGTAAATTAAATTGTCATAAGCAAAAATAAATCAAATGTTTGTAAAGTGTGGTGCAATCTAGTTCTGCCATCATGTTTATGGTTCACAAGTTGATGTGATTTTTCTATAAAAGCGGGAGAGCTGAGCGAAGGTGATCCCGTTTGCCAAGATCTCGCTCCGGTAATATAAACTCTTTGTTTTGGTTTGTAGAAAACGGCGCGTCTGGTTATATTATTAGCACTGATGAAAATCCGGGCTTATAGATCTAAAGCAGAGAATAAAGATCAGTACCAGAAGGGCCACTCAGCGGGCAACGTGCAGCATTTTTTATGCAAAAATATGCAGTTGACTGGCCAGAAGGCGGGGCCTCCAGCCAATACAGCGCGTTTATTGGCCAGAAAATGTAATCGACTGGCTAGGAAGATGGCGGCCAGCGCGCCCTTCTGTGTGGATCTTTATTCTGTGTCTAAAGCTCTCCAATAATAAATTTACGTGTTTTTATTCATCAACCAAAACAAGTATTATATTTCGTCATAGGTCAGCTGTAACGTCGCGTGATAGACGAATTTCATTTAGTAGTATTTGCGGGCTTAAAGGGCGGGGGAGAGCTAAGGCTAAATTTCATGCAACAATATAAAATAAAAAAAGGACTTGTTTAGTTTTGTGTATGATGTCTATGATTTAAGGTGTATTTGTTGAGGTAATATTAAATTAGTAGTAGTACTGTGCGTATCGTGTTTGTATAGGTAATCATGCGATGGCGAGTACAATTAGGGATTAATAGTACGAGTGATGTTTGCAAATTTTGCCAAAATTGGACGAGCCGCCGGGGCGAGTATTATACTCCTCTCAACCAATCAGCATCCAGTAATTTTGTCATGCTAATAATAATAATTTAAATTTGCCTTTAATTTACCTCCTGAGCGCACGTATATCATTTTCTACAGAAACAAGATATTGAGCGTTGGGCTAACCGTTTTAAAATAAGCTAAATTGTAGAATAACTGTACATTTTGACAGGTGGGTGTAAAAGGCGGAATGACGTTGCGGCCGGGGTTAGGGAAGGAGAGACGCAACACTATCATGTATTCCGCTATCCAAGTTAGAAAAAATAAAAATTTGATGGGCGCTCCAACTATAAACTAGAGCTTAAAATATCCCCTGTAACAATGTGTGAATGCCAACTGGCTCTTATGACTCCTCATCCTCGTTGACCGGGCTTATAAAGAGTTAAAGAATAAAGGTAAAATGTCTCAATGAAATTTGCTTTTTCTCATGTTCCGCACGAATTTATACATTCCGCCAGTTGCATTCGTTCACCGCTCGATATCCATATAACCAACCAGATTTGATCGAAATTATCATATAACTTAAAGGAATACCGAATGGTTCGAAGGCATTATAATTCCTCGCGCAGGATAGCCTGATCCTGCATGCACGACTATTAACCAATCAAAGTGCGTGTTTCACTGTAGTTATTATATAAAGCGATTTCATCCAGCGTAACTTTATTCAGAAAGCTTGGGCCTTGATAGAGATAAAACTATCTGAAAAGTAAAAGGGGAACTACGAAAGAGCACCTTACAAAGCCCTACTAACTTTCCAACGAACGTAGGGCCTTCGCTCGAAACGTCGATCGAAGATCTTGTATTTTTCAGGTAGTTGCATCCCATTCAATCCAAAACTTTCTTATTATTGGAAGTATCTACAGTGGGCCAGTGGCACAAACCGTTAATGTTTTTTAAACGATCCCTGCAGTGTTTCGTTTTGTGGGTAAAAGGAAAAGTGGACAGGTATTCTAGTTAACTAGATAGAATAACCCAAAACCTCTGCCACTCCGGCCGGGAATAACTTGTTCATTCCTTCCGAACGTACCGTAAACCTCCGACTATAAGCCCTGGGCTTATATACTTTCATAAGCGATTTTTGATGGGCTTATACAAGGGGGGGCTTATATACGGGGAGGGGGGCTTATACATGGATGATCTTTTGTGTTAGTAATAAACAAGTCAGACATAAAACAAGTCAGGAAAATAAACATGTATTAAGCAGCGATACTGGGCTTATATTAATTAGGGGACTTATATTCGGGGGGCTTATATACGGGGGGCATATATTCATATATGACATCTAATTGACGGCTGAGGAATTCAGATCTACGACGGTGTCTTCTACGAAGGCAAGTATGAGTATTTTTCAACTCATGCTGGTACGGTGATCTGCCAGGAGACGTGCCCCCACAGAACCCCCTCCCCCCTAAAATCAACTTTCTCTGGTACGTCCCCTACCCAACCAACCTTTACTATTCATTATTCAAGAATCAAGTCAAGAGTCACACGCTGTTCTATTTTTTTGGCTGACGGGCAAAAACGTCGATCATAGTAGAGGTGTATCAGATATTTCCAAAGGACGTACATATTTGTTGAAATTTTGTTTGAAAAGTCTTTGGATTTCATTTTTTGGATATTGAATTTTAATGATTGTGGAGGATCGGACGTTTGGCTATGCATTATAAATATAATACAGTAATACTGATGAGTGCGATTTTTACAAATCTAAAACAATTTAATTTGATACTATGGATTAGTGCAATTATCGGTTTACGTCGATTTTTTTATGTAACTTTATGCAATCTGTCATTATGGTATTCAGTTAGACAGCGCATCACACCACGCGCGCTTATCTGGATTCTGGCCTGCATGCGAACTAGTACTGCACATTAATGTTCTATCCTTCTGTCTCAAGTCGAGTAATCAAACGAAATGCAGATCATTTAATTTGACTGCTTTGGAATGGATTCTATTTACACTGCAATATACAACTATTTCCTGTGTGACCATAAATGGTTTATCTTCTTAGATTTGGAAAACTTGTTTGACCTTTTTAGGCTATATTTACAGCAATACATATTTTCCCTTCCTCAAATGCGGTAAGGGACCTCGAGTGCATAGTACGTTTTATGACGATGATGATTTAACTGAACAATTTTCAAAATTTGTCTGCAAAATATGCAAAATGAATCATGCACAGACTAAAAGTTTGCCGTATATGATTACAGGCGCTGCAAGCTTTGTTACGGTATTATTACTGTACTTACTGATCAATGCGTATACCCGTAAATTTTTCAGTTTATTCGGCTGAACCCTTCTTTTTATGGCATATTCCTTAATATATTTTTGATCATCTTTTTCTTTTGATCATCTTTTTTTGATCATGTCGGATCATCTTCAGGGACTTCAGGATATCCTGGATGCGTGACCTGAAAATTGATGGGAACAAATGAAATGCTTGACCTGAAAGTTGGCAATAGTAAACAAGTACTATGATTACTGTCCCACAATATGGTGACTGAATCACGGTTAGTAGGCTGTTGGCCAGAGGCTGTTGGCATTCTTTTTGTCTGCTCTCGATTGCTAAACGGTATACCAGAGGAGTGTTGGCCGTGAAAGTTATTGTACAGCCTGGTAACTAATAATAAGTGTCTATCCATTTTGAGAATCGTGAATAAGTTATAAGCAGTGCTCTCAGCCCTCTCACTTTTAAGGAATTATCCTTAAAATTAGGAATTTTGAAGAGTTTTAAGGATTTTTTTAAGGAATTTAGGTTTTTGAGGATTTTTTTAAAGGTGATCTACAGTCCGTATGTAAACAAAACCTTTGTTTACATTTTTGTGTCCAAAATATTGAGCTTTATTCGACAACTATTTATATTTTCAAGCTTCTAGAGTATAATAAATTATCAAGAAACAACAATCAGGCATTTCAAGAACTCAAAACATAGTTAAACTGTTTGTATCATAAAAAGTGGGCTCATTTGTGCACATGCGCAGATCGGATTGTAGATCAGCTTTAAGGAATTTTAAGGAAACATTTTATCCTGGACTGAAAACGTTGGACGGAGGCTCGGACGGAGGATAACCACACCACGCAAATCAGGGCATTTTTTAACTATATAACTGGGGGGCAACGCCCCCCAGCCCCCATGGTGCCCCCCCACTCAACCATTTTGGCCCCACAAGTCAAAGTCCCTTTTCTCTAAAATATAAGCAAAACATGGAATTTAGAAGGGAGGTTTGATATTCTAGTAACTATATTCTTTAATGCTAAACAATGTTGTAAATACCTTATTAGATTTTAAACATTTTCCAGTGGATTGCATTTCCTAGACCCTATAGATTTGAGTTGTTGGAAGGCTGGGCTAAACTAGTTAGTGACCGCAGGGGGCAACGGGCCCCCAACCCAATATTATATATACATATATATATATATATATATATATATATATATATATATATATATATATATATATATATATATATATATATATATATATATATATATATATATACCGGGTGGCCCAAAAAAAAGTACTCCTGTTTGATTCGTAATAACATCTAAACAAGTATAGCTTTTTAAGAGAAATAACTTGCATCAAATAGAGGAAGGACTAACTTAGACTTTGATATATTACAGTTGTATTTCACTTAAAAATTCACGGAGATATTAATCTTTAAATTCGGGAGGATATTTCTGGATGTGTCTGAAATATGCAAAATCGGCGTATCAAATATTAATCAAGATTTGCCCGACTGAAACATGCACTATTACCAGTAAATAAATGACACTTGACAAATTGTTTATTATGAAACAAAGTATTATTATATCTACAAAATACAAGCAAGATTCATTCGTCCGAAATTCGCGTGTGTTCCTAGCACGAATACGTTTCCTTATTTCATGAGACCGCTGCATCGCGAAGGATCGTCATTGGATCGTTCGTAGTTCTGAATTAGGGCATGCTGTCACAACGGAATTGTGAAGCTCTTCTAACTTCTGCAACGTTCTGAAATCTTGTTAAGAACACCCAAACTCTTTTGCCGTTTCTTAATCTTGGCAAGTTCATGGAGTAAACTGAGAATTATATGAAACACAATCAAACCATACAACTCCATAAGACATAACGA
>CACRXK020001530.1:32807-53080 GCA_902702795.2 Paramuricea clavata
AAGAAACGGCAAAAGAGTTTGGGTGTTCTTAACAAGATTTCAGAACGTTGCAGAAGTTAGAAGAGCTTCACAACGGAATTGTGAAGCTCTTCTAACTTCTGCAACGTTCTGAAATCTTGTTAAGAACACCCAAACTCTTTTGCCGTTTCTTAATCTTGGCAAGTTCATGGAGTAAACTGAGAATTATATGAAACACAATCAAACCATACAACTCCATAAGACATAATAATTAAGCAACTCCCCAGAGACATGCAACATTTTTGGAACAAAACGTAACAAAATAGTAGCGTTGATACGGTGATGTGTATTTGCAAAAAGCAATATTATTTCCTTCAATAAAGAATATTCATCCTGCTCTAACCGAGAAATAATGTACTCAGTCTGTTTGAACCCATTAAAAACATAAAAAAATTAGGCTATTTAAGAATACGAAAAATTTAAGCGCCTGCCTTCCATGGTCAGTCTTTCATGTACACTTAAGTTTGCAAAGACCTAATATTAAATACTTGCATAATTTCGAACGTTCATATTTCAGGAAACAATGAGCTAAGACTTACATGTAAGATGTCTAAATCTACGCCATATCCCTTACAAACCTTAACGATAATTCGCTGAAATACAAGTTAGCCTAATATGTCATTAAGCAAACAAACGCTGGAGTTAATATTTGATACGCCGATTTTCGCTAATTTTAGACACATTCCAAAATATGCTCCCCATTTTTAACATTAATATCTCCGTGAATTTTTAAGTTAAATACAACCGTAATATATCAAAATCTAAGTTAGTCCTTCCTCTATTTAATGCAAGTTATTTCTCTTTAAAAACTTTACTTGTTTAGAAGTTATTACGAATCAAACAGGAGTACTTTTTTTTGGGCCACCCGGTAGTTTGTTGTTGTTTATTGTTGTTGTTGTTGTTGTTGTTGTTGTTGTTGTTGTTGTTGTCGTTGTTGTTGTTGTTGTTGTTGTTGTTGTTGTTGTTGTTGTTGTTGTTGTTGTTGTTGTTGTTGTTGTTGTTGTTGTTGTTGTTGTTGTTGTTGTTGTTGTTGTTGTTGTTGTTGTTGTTGTTGTTGTTGTCGTTGTTGTTGTTGTTCCGCGTATCTTAAAGGAGTGCATCTATGGTTTTTTCCATGGTAAGACATAACGTTTCCCCACTCTCAAAACCTAACTACAAAATGAATATACTGATAGGTCAGGTAAAATGCTTTGAATGACGTAGTATATATTTTCGTTAGCTTTGGATACATGGTGGAGCGTTTCGGAGTGGACACTCTGGTGAGTATGTTGGTTCAAATTTCGTAGCAGTCGGTGAAGTGATACTGGTCACGATCAATTACAGATTATCAGCTCTTGGATTTCTCACGACTGGCGATAACAGGATTAAAGGTACGCCATCGTAAAATGTAAATTTCACATAATTAGTTTCACTGATGAAGGGATGTTTGTAATAGCATTTAATAATTAATTACAGTGTCCCGATCATAAATAAATAAATCGTTTGGAATAAAAACCTATATAGGGAGCGAGGAATTCAATCAACACCCGGACTCTGTAGCTCAGTCGTTTAGAGTGCTGCACGGAAATCGCAAGACAGCAGGTTCAAAAAATTGTGTTTTTATGCGTTAGAAGCACCATGCATATCTACAATAATCCAAGATGGCGGACAGCTTTCCAGAACTGAGTCTAAGAAAGCTTTGAAGAAATTGTAAGATTATAGTTTTTCACGTAACTTCAAACGTTCGTTAAAATAATGGAAACAATTTTTGTTGTCATACAGTGTTTGTTTAATATTGTTTCTCTGTAATCTTCAGGTAACCTCGGTCTATATGATCAACGTTTGGCGATGAAATGGGTTAAAGAGAACATTGCATGTTTTGGTGGAAATCCAAAATCAATCACCATATTTGGAGAGAGCGCTGGAGGAGCGAGTGTCTCAGCACATACGTTATCTAATGGTAGCTGGGAGTTCTTTGACAAAGCTATTTTGCAAAGTGGAAACATGCTTATGCCGTGGGCGATTATGACAAATTCCCAAATCGAAGATGGTTTAAAATGGTTTCTAGGAAAAGTCAATTGCAACAACGATGAAAATTTGTTGGAGTGTCTACGAAATGTGACTGAAGACAAATGGAAGAGCGTGGTGAACATCCAGGAAATTGAAGGAATCTGGACTGGTCCAAATGTTGATAGAGAATTCATTTCTGATAAACCACAAAAAATATGGGAGGACAAAGACGTAAAAAACCAAGATATAATTATTGGAATTACTAAAGATGAAATGTTTCTGCTCCAGCAACATGTATTGCAAAAGTCTACAAACATAAGCTATTACTTGAATCATTTCGAGGAATTGCTAAAGATGACTTTCAAGAATTCATCCAAAGCGGTGTATGAGAAAGCAAGACAATTTTACAAACCGAAATGCATTTCCTCTTATTTGGAAGCGTTAAAACCAAGCGTGGCATTTGAGTCAGATCGAATGATGATTTGTGGGAGCAGACAGGAGGCCAAACTAAGATCTAAACACATGAATACAACAAAAGTTTATGTATTTCAATATTCTCACGCCCCACTGGTAAACTATATCCCTTCATTGTACCCTTATGGAGTATTTGGATTTGCAGCCCATGCACTCGATATTACGGTAAGAAATTCTGCTTTTTACACTGACCGAACGAGCCAGTGTTATAAAATGGGGCTTTCTGTCTTCGTTCGTTTTTCCCCGTTTTTTTTTATATCGCAAACGTGACATTCCGTCAAAGCATCGCAGGCTCAGGGTAGATTGCTCCAGCGACTTAGGGAAGCGTCACATATCGATTTTGTCCACGAGAAACGTCATAATATTATGTTCGTTGGGGGGGTTTGCAGCTGTGATATTTCTCTTTAAAACATCCTGGGAAAATTCGATAGTTTTTTCGAAACGTTTAACATTTTGGAATCATCTTTGCGGAATATAAAAAAGAAAACAACGTACTTATAAACACCAGTCTATACATTCGTAATACCATACTTCTTTTATACATTTATATTGGTACGCCTTCCTCACATTGAAAACACTCCAATTTCAAGAAAAACGCGCTACAATTGTCAATATTTCATGTAAAAATTGTTTTGAGAAACATTGGAAATTTTGAAGTTCATATATTAATAAAAAGATATATGTCAGCAAATGACATATTCCTCCCGAAAGCATCGCCAGTAGCCGATCGTAGAAAATAGTAGAAATTACCTTGTGGTGTATACTATCAGAAAGAAATATCGATAGCTACGTTTCATTGCGGAGATTATGGGAAATCTCTTGAGGTTGATTATCGTTTTCATTGGATATTTGTCATTGTCACTGGTTGACCATCATTGTTACTGGTTTATTTTTGTTGCATGATCGCTTTTATATTCTTATAGTATAGAAGCTCAAGTAATTTTCCCGATCCCCGCTATTAATTCCAGACGTACGAAGGGCATTCGCTTGAAACGTCAAAATTCTCCTTATATATTTTCAGGTATAGTTGCATCCGGCCCACCTACACTCGCAAAGACATGATCAAGAAAAATATTAACATATAATATTGTTGACGGATAGGCCTACTCTGGGGCGGTAAATCGCCGTGAGATAATGCGATTTTAGGCGATTTAAGGAAAAACTGGGACTTTCAAGCACTGCGATTTAATGCGCTTTTAGGCGATTTAAGAAAAAATCTTAAATTTCAGGGGTTGCAATTTAGGTGTTTTCAAGGTAATTGAATTTTATATTTTGCTCCGGTTTCCTCCCACAGGGCAAAATTGGCAGGGTGGGTTAGGATAAACACAGTTAGGAAAGTAATACTATGTTCTCATTGTTGTAAAGATAAATAGTCTAGGCTAACATAAGTAATCATAATACTTGATGTAATCGGTCACTGAAAAGCCCCAATTGGGAGTGAGCTCATAATAATGTAATGTTTCCACACACATATGCATTGTATGAAGCAAAATACAATTATTAGAACATGCTATATAAAGCTAGGTTAATTAATTACTGTATTTAACCGGAATCATATATAAAGCTCAATATTCATTAAATTTTCATCCATTGTCTATTTTGAAGCCATTGGGCTTCATCTAATTGTGGGGTCATGTGGTTATTCATGGCCACATTATATACCAACAATATTGTAAACATGCAGCTAATAAATACACTCTACTTAAGGGGCATGTATGGTACATAATTACCAAGGGCGGCGGAAAGTCGATAATTGGGGGGGGGGGCTGATATTCATATATTCATGTTCTGCATCATTTATTTCCTTTGAAAGCGATTGTTTTTACAGTCTGCGAACACAAATATATGAATATCAGCCCCCCCCCCCCAATTATCGACTTTCCGCCGCCCTTGATAATTACAATATCCAACCTATAACTAAACTACACGTACCGTAGATGCGGTACAGTCCGATCTCCGCATGTGCACAAAGGAGCCCTCTTTTTATTTACAAACAGTTTATTTAGGTTTTTCCTTCATTTTATGTTCTTGCAAAGCTTGATTGTTGTCTCTTGATAATTTATTATACTCTATAATCATGAAAATATAAATAGTTTTCGAATAATACGGACTGTACCGCATCTTTAAACTTTAATATTATTAATTTATGTTGAGTTAAAATTGCAAAATATAATAAATATTTGATTTCCAAAAGAACCACAGCCCACAGGGGGTAGAAACGCACAATTATGTATTTATACAGTAATAATAAGCTATAATCCTATAAATTACCTTGTAACCCTTGTAAGTGAAATTGTCCTGTTTTGTATGTTGTCAACACTTCTTTATTTAGCTTGCATTTTATTTAAACTGTTTCAATCTCGTGCTTTCTTCATCCTACAAACATGTTTTATAAAATGTTTGATATCTATAATTTCCGAGTTGTCCGACACGGCCACATGAAGCGTACGAGATTTCGAAATCACGTGATTTTTAACCTGATTTCTTGATTTATAATCTGATTTCTGTTGATTTCTAAACGGATTTCTGTTGATTTATAATGCGATTTCTTGATTTCTAACGTGATTTCCTGATATCTAACCCGATTTCCTGATTTCTGTGGGTACCTCTGCCATATGAAACTGTGTGGGCTCAATAATAACAAAGTTTTAATTTAGTGATCTCTGATTTCAAAATTCACTGATTTCTCTCGTGATTTTTTTATTTCGGGTTTGATTTCTGTTGATTTCTGAGTCGAGGGTACGAGATTTTAGCCGTGTCGGACCCCTCGATAATTTCTATATCCAGAAACTCAGTATCGTCACGCATTCGGAAACTGTCGGCGTAATGCTGTAATGTTTATTTTACATGAAGTATATCGTATATAAATGGTAGGAATTCTAAATAATTTTTTAAAAATAAACAAAATGATCAGTGCTCTCACTTTAAGGAATTATCCTTAATTAAAAATAGAAATTTTGAAGAGCTTTTTAAGGATTTTTTTAAGGAATTTAGGTTTTTGAGGATTTTTTTAAGGAATTTCCGAAACATTTTATCCTGGACTAAAAACATTGGACGGACGATAACCAAGCCACGCAAATGCGATTTAAACTTGAAAGTAGCAATATTATACGCACATAATTACATATATTCGTATGTTCTCGTGTCATAAATGTACATATGGCTGTCTTTCGATTAAAATTCTCAAAAGTTAAATGTCAGTATATATGCTGTTTCTTCTGAAATCCGGCAGATTTTCTATAAGCTCTTCATGCAAGGTAATTGCTAGATAGTATACTTCAAAATAAGGTTTCCGTTTCTATAACGTAGAAAAAAACATCCTAACGCAAAACTAAACCCTAACCCTAATGCTAACCTTAATCCTAACCCTAATCCAATCTAACCCTAACGTAACCCTAACTTATTTAAAAAATTGATATGAAAACGGAAACCTTATTTTGAAGTATACTATCTAGCAATTTCCCTTCAATGCAGCAACGATTAAAAATCAGGGCAGTAGCAACCGTGGGGGCTGGGGGGTTCTGCAGCCGCCCCCCCCCCAATAATTTGCTAAATAATCATTCATTTTTTAAAATCATGCAGATTGCAGACCTATCATTTAATCCATGACAAACTGCAAAGAATGAAGATATTACCCATACTTTCCTGCAACTTATCCAAAATATAGTTAATTAAATACACCTTCGCCCATTTAGGACTACTGAATTGTAAATTTCTACATACTAAAACGCTGTTTTCTGACCATCAGTCTAGGAAATGGCATTTCAGAGACTTTAAATTTAAAAATTTCCTCGGGCCTTCGGCCCTCGCTTTCAGTCCCCCAATCGAAAAGAGCTTCCTATGGCCCTGAAAATACATCATGTTGAATGTTTTCTTTATGGCATTATGCTAACAATCAAATGATTTCCGTTTTTAGTGCCTAGAAACAAGGTTGAAAAATTGAAAAACAGCAAAAAAGGAGGAAAAAAACAACTTTTTGGCAACTATGTGATCAGGCCAGTGTAGTAATTTTACCAATTTAAGGAATTTTAAGGAAATGTGAGGAATTTTCGAGCTTTTTCTAACAATTCGAAAATTTGACTGTGAGAGCACTGAAAATAATATTATTAAACAAATGGCGCACTGCATCACGTGGTTTTAAGTCTTTGTCAAGTACGTGTTCTGCAAACAAACAACAACAAAGATTGTTTCGTATGTACTATGTAATCAGTGTTTTACTGTTTATTTTATATACAGGTCTGGAAAATTTAATAATAGATGAGAGTTGCAAAACTTGCAAATCTCGCTCATAACCTCACGTATGTTTTTCGTTTGATAGCAAATACAATTATAACCAGGAGCTAGAGTATAACCATGAACATGTCGAAGTACAACCATACAATGCAGTGCTCGATCTACATGCAACAGCGCACAAATTGCATGATGACCTTATTATATAAATCAACACTCGTACTCATGCATCGACTCTTATAGACATAGTCTCCTACAGTACTGTTGTTCTAACAGCAATTATGCTTTGAGAAGCCATGTATATTATAGCTAGAGAGTAGAGTAATTTGTAGCCCAGCCTCCATAGTCCACATAAATTGTAGCCCAGCCTCCATTTACACCAATAATGAAATTAACTAGTAACTCAATTTTGTTGCTGGCAGTGCATGGGATCTATGGGTCTAGCTTTTAGATCCCAGAATTGCGTAATTATTGTAAAGCCTGCATAAAGCAGAAAAAGGCTATGTTTTTATCAATGACCGGTGCCTATTGAGTGACCAAATATTGTCAGCCTAATCCACTTATTTGATTTATCCATGTTGTATTACTTTTGATTGCAAATCACCTGGATTACATGATTTGCCAGCAAAATAGCAACAATTGATAAACTTGAGTACATAGACTCAATTTATCAAACAGAATACATGTTGGCAAGTTAATGTGATTTTAAGCGATTTTAGGCGATTTAAGAGAAATTTTACAATTTTAACCCGCGATGTAATGCGATTTTGGGCGATTAGTTTAAGGCGATTTACCGCCCCAGAGTAAGCCTACGGATGTACAGACATTATTAGAGCATTCTGCGCCATAAATATTCAAATGGCAAAGATATATGTATGTAACTCGCAATGTCCAACAAAGTTATAAGAGTGACGCAACAACGGTGACGTTATATGACTTTCCAAAGCCTAACAATTAAATTGAAGGAGAAGAGGGAAATTATTTGAATGAAGCCATGCTGTCGGTGCGACTAATTTGTACAGCTACATAATGATATGCGTGTTTCATTTTATCGGCTGACACAGATTGACATGAATCCACGATCGTGTACTTATACTACAGAAAATCAGACAAAGTCACATTCATTCATGGGTCATCAACGGCAGAAAATATACAGAAAATAGCACGCCACTTTGACAACTCAGGTTAATGACACTGGGCAACTTGCTTCTATATATTATACCAAATTGGCAAATTTCTGTCCCTTCTGATTGAACGTTCAGCATTTACAAATCTAAAACGATACTGAATAAGTGATGTTTACATTGTGTTGCGCAAATCGACAAATAATCATAATAGAAAAAAGCACATCTCTTTGCCATTATGAATATTTATCAGGCGCAAAACACATGAAATATACATGCCTATATATATTTTAATTTTTTGTCGATACGACTGGGCATTATTTCCATTGAACTGACAACACACAAAAAAATTACTTCCGTACAAAAAACGATCACGCACATTAGTTCGCGCACATGTATATATCTTTACCAGCACGCCCGAAAAGTTGTCCGAAAATATGCAAATTTGCTTACGTGGATTGTCATATTATTCATTGCAGTAAAGGTGGAGTGCACTTTACAGTTTACAGTTTACAGTTTACAGTTGGACAAATTGGCCATATTATATTGGACAGATTAGAAGACGTCTGTAAGAATGAACTTTGAACAAGTGTTTTGCACTCACTTTGAGCTCTAGTGCTCCATTCGCTCCGCAAAACTTAAGCGCGCAAAACTTAATGGGAGCACATGTTTCAAGTTTAGTAATTGAATATTGCAGCTACTTGTGAATAAATTGTTCTCGTAAGAAGATATTTACCATGTCTCTAAAAAAATGGGCCCCATATATGATTTCTAAACTGATTACATGCACTGTTAATTTCGAGGAGTCAAATTGACTCCAAAAGTGGAGTAAATAAAAAAGGTACAGAACGACTCCTTTTTTGGAGTAAATTTTACTCCTTTATTTACTCCATTTTTGGAGTAAATTTTACTCCATAAGTAGAGTTGTTTTTACTCCTCAAAGAGTAAAAACAACTCTACTTAAGGAGTAAAATTTACACCAAAAATTGAGTAAATAAAGGAGTAAATTTTACTCCAAAAAAAGAGTCGTTCTGTACCTTTTTTATTTACTCCACTTTTGGAGTCAATTCGACTCCTTTGGAGACAAAATGACTTCTATATATCGGAGTAAAGAAAAGTCTTTAACTAACTTTAGAAATCAATAAAGACATTTTTCGAGTCAAAATAATTTATTATCCCTACAAGTCAGGTATATTATAGCAGGAAATACAATTTGCTGTAGCATAATATAATGATATACTCTTACGCCCTATAATATTTAATGCAGTTATAAAATGAAATTTGCATTAGAATGATATCATGAATACATGTGGAATATTACAATTACAAGCCTGTCAGCATGAATTGAACCTGCAGCACTGCAATTCTACCACAGCCCTCTGACCTAAAGAGCCCTTTTGCCAAGAAGTAACCACAAGTTGCTGTATATATACCATGGTGGTGTCATTGGTAGTGTATTAAATAAACTGCCCATGATGACACTAGTATTATGTACATGAACTCTCGGTTACAGTAAAGCTTGATTGACTCTCAGGGCGATGGACTCTTAGGGCTTGAGGACCCTTGACGGTTAAAAAGCTGATCAGAATCACAGGGCAGCAGGTTCCATTCCCAGCACAGTACCGGCTATTACATAGTTCTCTCCTTAATGAGCAAAAATTGTCTGACCACATTTGACAGAAAAAATAAAAAAGTAAAGCAAATTGCCACTTAAAGGGTCAATATTCTGTTCAATGTAGAATCTTTACAAGTAAAATATACTGCAAGTATTAAATGTATGTAGTGTCACTTCTCAATCAAACATGTCAAGCAAGTCCATTAGTAAAAATTTAGTACAAAACAAGCTGTATACCACAAGTCGGCAACTCCATCCCTTGCATGGTTTGATAATTCACAAAAATTCTCTCCAGCAAAAGAATAACATTTTCCAAATAGACCACGAAGTTCTTAGAATGCATTAATGATTACATATAATACCACTTGTTTAGACAACTTGCCTTCTCCTGGGAAGCTTTTGTTGAATCCATATATTAATGACAATCCCTAGTAAGAAAACAATATATAAGTGTGATATATAACAGCAGCAAATTATTGATTGATGTTTGTGATGTTACTCTGAGTGTGCATCCACACCGGGCAAGCTGAAAAGTTAGTTTGGCCATGGTGGGAATCGAACCTGCGGCCTTTGGGATACTAGTCCAATGCTCTGTCAACTGAGCTACATGGCCAAGTCTGTTCGAGTTGATGATATTTTGCAACTAGTTCCAACGAGTCTAGTTCCTTCGATATCAGTGTACAGGGGTATTCAATGTTACGATAATTTTGTGTGTGTAAGTGTCATGTACTCATGCAGGTGAATATATGATGTTTGTGATGTTACTCTCACTGAGTGTGCATCCACACTGGGCAAGCTGAAAAGTTAGCTTGGCCACGGTCACAGGTTCGATTCCCACTGTGGCCAAGCTAACTTTTCAGCTTGCCCGGTGTGGGTGCACACTCACAGTGACATCACAAACATCATATATTCACCTGAGTACATAACATCAACACACACAAAATAAAAATTATTGATTGATTGACAATACATTTGCTATTTTAGGTTGTTTGCATATACAAAGCAAGAAATACAAAATTCAAATGCTTTTACTCATTTAATGTAAGCATGCAATTGAACTAACATCATCCAAATGAATACAACTTTTCTGGTAAAGGGTGTTTAAAATAGAGGTGCATAATTGACCCAAAATTCATTGTCCCAAAATCTTGCTGATGCCAAGCTAGGATTTTCCATATAAATTATATACAATCACCAACGATTTGGTACAGTATTACCCCTGGGCCCTGGGTAAAAAGATCTCTGTGATTGTTTTTGTCAGTTTATACATTTCGAGACTGTCTGCAAAAGTATGAGTGATTGATCACTTGTTGGTTCACTTAATTGGGAAATGTGCTTCTACTATATAACTCAGTCTGGGTGATTTGTTTTGGCAAGCCTGCCCATCTAAACAGGCTCATGTAACCAGACATTCATCCAGGGAAAGCGAGCTATAGGCAGGTTACCTGGGTAGCTCGCCTCTATATAAGCAGCCCCTTACATGTGTTTTAGGCTGACTGATAGCCGATAGGAGGGCTACCATAACAAGCACATGCCATACACTGGGTAACATTAGATGATTAGGTGGGCTATTGCAATGCTGTCAAATGTGACTGCATTTCAAACAGATCACATAGGCTATGTATTAAAGTATACATTATTATTTAACACGAAATACAACATACATGTATATTACACAAATAAAGCCCCGTTTACACGAGTAAATTTTATTTGACAAATTTCATATGTCAGAGATATTTTGCTCGTGTAGATGATAAATTTGTGACAAATGCATTTGAACAACAAATGCTTTTGATGAAATGAAATTTGTCAAATAAAATTTGCTCGTGTAAACGGGGCTAACAACACATATAAGTAAAGACTGTAGATTAGACTTATGGACTTCTGCTAATACAAATTAATCGAATATTTTTAACTGAACGTCTCAACGTCTACATCGGCAAATCGGCGGCGAAGCGACTAAAATACAGGCCTTCGTCTTCGATTTAAAAATATAACTATACAGTATATCAAGTAACTTTCCGCACACAAATAAGTAAATACGCAATAAACATACCTTTGAAAACAAATTCCATGTATCTTATTAGGTCTTTGGAACTTTATAAGTAGAAAATTTGAATAAATATCATTCACATTTGAATGTTTGCTCTCGAAGGATTGAACTTGGCGCTTGGTCTTTGTGTGAACCAGATCGAATTACTACAACACGTGATATATTCTAAGCATGCTAATTGGTTAAAACTCTGCAACTTCCACTTGTCGCAAATTATATTCAGCAGAATTCAGCAGCAGAACATTCCACACGTTCAAATTACAGATTTAGGCCAGCAAATAAAAAATATAGATGACTCGCCGACAATTTCTGGCTACATTCGATCGGCGCGTGCGATCAATCTGACTTGGCAACATTCGAGTAACCAAAAACGTAAAATTAAAAAAAACTTTATATCTCGAACTTCGCGCTTTTCGCATCTGACTGTATTCAATACTTTAAAGCTGGGTTACAGTCCATTCTGCGCATGTCTCAAATGTGTACACATTTTGTAAACATTGTCATAGAAAAATATTACGTAATGCTATAAACTGATAGCATTTTAGAGAAGATGGCTGACGCACAGGAGTGCCAAAATTCTAATTGTTTTTAACTCGCTTATATATTCACATCAAAGCAAGAAATACGATCAAAAAAGAAACTTTATATCTAAAAAGATGTATCTAAAGTGTGTTTTTACGAATATAAGTTATTCCGTTGTGCAATTGTTTCAAAATAAAAAAGAAACTAGCTAGTGTGTATGAAGCCGCTTATGTATCTTGCTCGGTGAAACTAAACGTGAAAGTATTTTGTGGTGTCGGATTGGCAAAATTAAATTATACAAAATAATATGAATTCCCCCCAGCCATTGGATAAGTAAGCTCTTGTTACAAATGGAAATGCATATCAAATATCAATTTCAACACGCTACAGCAAAGTTGACAATGGCGACTCGCGACCATCTACTTGAGAGTTTCAAATATTGGTCGGTGGAATACTCTGCTGATCGAGCTTGTATACGAAACATCAAGACAGATTTAACTGTTTATTGTGGTAAGTACATAACAGATACAGTATCCTTGGATATTTCAATTATATTAATATTGTTATATTTCGTCATTACAAAATTTTATTGTGCACTTATAGCGCTGTGGAAACCCAGACGGATCAGCAGACATATCATGCAGCCATGAGCTATGCCAGCTATGCAGAGAATGTTCAGCAAGTATATGTTCAGTAATCAGTATATGTTCAGCAAGTATATTTTCAGTATATATGTTCAGCAAGGGAAACAGTGATGGAATCATGTAAAGATTCTTACTCCTAAGCAGTACGAATACACATTATACAACTTCTTACAATGAAGGTATGTATAACATTTTATGCTTTCCTGAATCCTGGTGAGAAAAAATATGACTTTTGGGTTTTATTGTGAAATCCATTTTCTTATCACATTTTCAAACAAATCTTTTGATCATTCTGTAGGCATGTTAAGGGCACACAGTAGTACCTGCTGATTGATATGTTTAGAGCATTAATTAGAGCACTTAAACGCTTTTTTGGAAGCCAAATTTTGATTTGAATGAACATGCAGTTAAATAAAATCAACATTTGGCTTGATTAAGTGCTTTTAAAACACATTGCTCAGCAGGCACTAATGTGCATTTAAACAGGAATAAAATTAATTGTAAGTCTTCTTTAGGTATGGGGATTGGTATTGGAAGTGATGACCGAAGGCAACTGAAGTGCCCCTAACATAGCCCCTGTACCTCCTCCTTCAGTCAAAGAACTTGTTGAAACCCATTAGTCTTAAGATTCAAATGATCGCTGTAGACAAGTGTCTGGCACTTAAAACTGCTAAGTAGGTGGAGCTCATAATCCCTGAAAGACAGTCAACCTTGGAAAAGGAAAATTCTGATTATACAAACTCCTGGACCCAACTAGTGGGTCAGGCTGAAGTAAGGGGCAAGGAGTAATTTTAAAGAATAAAAATATCAACGTCAGTGCCAAATGTTGTGCTGGAACATCCAATGTATTTGATAACTTGTCTTTTATAAAATGAAATATTACTGTCCATAAAGATTTAACCAATTAACATGATAAAGGCTTTCATTTGTTAGCAGAATTTGCTGTGCTTAGTAGACAGAGAAAGCTTAAAATAAGTTTAAAGCAATGGGGCTATAAAGGCTAGTTCACACAAGAAATTTTGAACTGCAATTTTCTTCTTTTGTTGCATGTGTTTGAGTGAATATCACAACAAATATATGAGCTAAGCCATGCAAAGTTTAAAATCGCTTGTGTGAATGGGCCTTAACATGCATGCAGGTGTGAATTACCCAAGTTCTTTCAAAATATTTAAAATGATCCTCTCTGTCATGGGATCGAGATAATTGCAGTAAAATGGGTTAATGAAATAATAAAGTTTTCCTCAATGATCAATAACATAATAACAACATTTGCAACAAATATTTACAATCTAGCAGGTTGATACCCCGAGTATATCCCATTTGGAGAAGGATATTTTTTCCATATTGCTGTAACACAACAGCTTGGATTCCTTGGAATCATTCTCCTGTTCCCACTTCCTTATGTTTTCATGTTTCCAGAGTACATATTGTTTGTTCTGGGTTTTCCTCTGGGTCTGGTTGAAGCGGTGCACCTGGCAATTCATTATTTAACCAAATCAGCAAATGTAGCTGGCTGACACTGTATAGGACATTTAGGCTGACGCTCTTAGGGCATTTAAAATTAAATCCATTGCTTCCACAAGATTCTAAAATGTAAAGATATTTATCATTAATTAAATGCAAAGACACGCACAGTGAAACACTGATATTTTTACCACAAATTCCTCTATAGACTTGTATAGACGGGTAAACTCTTTTTACATAATTTGATATTTTATTTGGCAAGGATATGCATAATTATACAGAGTATGTAATAAAACAAATCGTATGTGTTAAAGCTTTCAAAAATGTACTGTCACTCAAATGTACACTGTATATGTCTGTGCATATTCTTGGCAGGCAAAGTATTAAACTATGTAAACAAAGTTTATTCATGTATTGTTAGATGATCATTATCCTTCGTTTAGAGTGAACAGTCACAATGAACAACATTACATATTCTCAAATGAACATTGCTCAGGCCATTTTTTGCCTAAACGAAACATGTATAAACTACAATGAGCGAAAATAATGAGATTATATGTACATGTGCGAATCACGTTTATAACGAACAGTATAACGAACAGTGTCAGTACATAATAGCAATAATACAAACTCACCGTCTGGTCACTGTCACGTTCTTGAACCCTTCGATTGTTCATACATCCTATTCGTGGCACGCGCTTGAGCAAAAACTACCCATACTTTTGCAGGCTCTCTATCGAAAACAGAAGCCGCGACATGAACAAATCGTCTCCACATATCTTCCAGCGAAAAGCTTAATTTATCCAAGTGCTTCGATCTGCCATGACAGCAACAATGACTCTGACAATGTGTTTCGACGAACAAATAACCCAAGGAAAGGTTCATGTTTACTTTGGCACTTCCAAAGTTTATTTTACAATGGGCTATTCCATTTAATATCCGTACCCCCCCTGTCGAGGATACATGTTTTTCATAGTTATACCCCTGAAGAATTCCAAGCTCAAAATCATTTACCCCTGAAGAATTCCAAGCTCAAAACACTCTACCCCTGAAGAATTCCAAACTCAAAACACTTTACCCCTGAAGAATTCCAAACTCTGAAAAATTTCGATCTCAAACCTCTTTACCCCTGAAGAATTCCAAGCTCGAATCCTTTACCCCTGAAGAATTCCAAACTCAAAACACTTTACCCCTGAAGAATTCCAAACTCAAAACACTTTACCCCTGAAGAATTCCAAACTCAAAACACTTTACCCCTGAAGAATTCCAAACTCTGAAAAATTTCAATCTCAAACCTCTTTACCCCTGAAGAATTCCAAGCTCGAATCCTTTACCCCTGAAGAATTCCAAACTCAAAACACTTTACCCCTGAAGAATTCCAAGCTCAAAGCACTTTACCCCTGAAGAATTCCAAGCTCAAAATCCTTTACCCCTGAAGAATTCCAAACTCAAAACACTTTACCCCTGAAGAATTCCAAACTCAAAACACTTTACCCCTGAAGAATTCCAAGCTCAAAATCCTTTACCCCTGAGGAATTCCAAACTCAAAACACTTTACCCCTGAAGAATTCCAAACTCAAAACACGTTACCCCTGAAGAATTCCAAACTCAAAACACTTTACCCCTGAAGAATTCCAAGCTCAAAACATCCTTTACCCCTGAAGAATTCCAAGCTCAAAACACTTTACCCCTGAAGAATTCCAAACTCAAAACACTTTACCCCTGAAGAATTCCAAACTCAAAACACGTTACCCCTGAAGAATTCCAAACTCAAAACACTTTACCCCTGAGGAATTCCAAACTCAAAACACGTTACCCCTGAAGAATTCCAAACTCAAAACACTTTACCCCTGAGGAATTCCAAACTCAAAATACGTTACCCTGAAGAATTCCAAACTCAAAACACTTTACCCCTGAAGAATTCCAAGCTCAAAATCCTTTACCCCTGAAGAATTCCAAACTCAAAACACTTTACCCCTGAAGAATTCCATATAATAATGATTTAATAACAGTGTATCCACAGAGTGGCTCTTCAACCATGGGCGTACGGGAATTGAAAAATTATGGGGGCGGAAAGAGATTTGCCCTATTTTTTTGGATTGTGTCCGAGTTGTCAAAAGAAAATTTTCGGAGAAACTTTCCAAAATTGTTGTCGACGGGGGGGGGGGATTGATTACGAAAAATTCCTATTACATAGCATATTTTCTACAAAATTGACAGAATTTCCCACAAAATACACAGAATTTGTCCCATTTATTTTTATAATAAGCCAATATTGCCCGACTGTTTGCCCAACAAACTGGGGGGCTTCCCCCCCGGTTAGCCCATGTCTTCAACTGCTATAGATTACAAAGTAAAGTTTATCTCTATGTTATCTAAAAAGTATAAGTTAAAATAATTATATTTATATTTACAGTTATTGTCTACTTATTATGGTTTATCTACTACATATTTGGATAATAAATATGTTCTTAGGCCTTTACAACAGGGCCGGATCCATGGTTTTAGCTGAGAGATGCATAATTCCTCATGTCTTTGCAAAATTTGGAAATCTAGAACCTCGGAAATGCGATTTCCTGCGTTCTGATCGAATTTTTTATATAAATTTCGAATAGAAATTGCCATATTTTCAGCAAAATACGGTGAAAATTTGGATTAAATTATGAAAAAAAAAAACCCAACATTTTTACAAAATGATGTTAAATTACTTTACATGAACTACAGTATACAGTAAAAAGTTCACAGAGAAATTCACAACATATATTTACAACGCACCATCCTCTCCACTGCTCCACTAACCAATCAAGAATAATGGAAAGTAGATCGAGGTACCGTATGATAAATTCAGTTTATACTGTGGAAAACACTTAAACACAATCATGCAGTGCGCCGCCTCTCCCACGTAAATGAATAAGAATAAAGAGTTACTTAAATAGCTAAATAAGCTTCATGTTTCCGGGAACGGCAATTCAAACGGCAGGTTTGAATTTTCTTGCCAAAATTTTTGTTGAACGTTTTCGTTTCATATTTTCTATCTTGTGTCGAAAGAATAATTATGTATTTCAGTTTTAAAACATCAAGCTAATTTGCTCTTTATTACCTGATATCGTAAAAATTTTCTTTGCCTGGCGTTTGCCGTTTGACGTATAACGCGAAGCATAAACTCTCTAATACTCCACACCAACAGGATCGTGAAGCTAAACGTTCAAAGTTAAGTATATTCGAACCACTGATCTGAAATAAGACTGGATAAAGCATCTGCTGCAGGGGCCGCGGAACCGGGGGGGCAATGGGGGCATGTGCCCCCCCACTTTTCTTAAAAGTGAAAAAAGTGCCCTTTTTCTGGGCTAAAATGCCCCATTTAAAAAACGAAAAAAGTATTTCTTGAATGAACGCCCTCTTTTTCTGGAAAGAAAATGCCCTTTTCGCAGTAGTAAAGACTCTGTAAAGGCCATTTCCGACGTTAGAGAGACTCCATATTTTCAAAAATTTTCGTTCGGCTCGTGAACGTCATAAAATCGTTTGATTCTGGTCATATACAAAAGTGCCCCTTTCGGTCAATGCCCCTCCACTTTCGAAATGCTTCCGCGGCCTCTGATCTGCTGTGCATAAGTGAACCCAATGGCGGCCATATTGGATGGCCCCACTGTTACTCTAATCTGGTACGTGTTGTGAACATGTTTAACACTTCCTTTACGTTTCTAGTCACTAGTGGGAAAGGAAAAATATTGCCTAGATAAGAATTTATCATCAGTGGCCTCTTTTTCCCCCTAAATTTGCCGGTGAATAACTAATGGGGCCATCAAATACGGCCGCCATCAGCCTCGTTAGGTGGTGTATAAAACTCGTTCTAAAACTACTTCGAAGAGGTTTTGGAAGCTATATTTCACAAGTCACATAGGCGATGATATTTGCTTTATAGTCTAACTGAACTTAAACAGCAAACGATTAGACTGGTCATGAATTTGATTTATAAATCTCATCTCATTAAAATATTCTGGTTTCAAAATCGGATTTCTGAATTCAATAGGATGCTTATCCAGTCTTATTTCAGATCAGTGATTCGAACAGAAGCAGAGATGTCGAGATCACCAATTTAAATGTTCAAAGTTAAGTATATTCAAACAGCAGCAGAGATATCGAGAATATCAAATAACAATGTTCAGAGTAAAGTATCTTTCAAAGGTAGCACGACAACAGCATCATAGAATAACAATGTTCAAAGTAACGTATCTTTCAAAGGCAACATGATGACAGAATCATCGAGTAGCAATGTTCAAAGTAACGTATCTTTCAAAGGCAACATGATGACAGAATTATCGAGTAGCAATGTTCAAAGTAACGTATCTTTCAAAGGCAACACGATGACAGGATCATCGAGTAGCAATGTTCAAAGTAACATATCTTTCAAAGCCAACATGATGACATAACCATCGAGTAGCAATGTTCAAAGTGACGTATCTTTCAAAGGCAACATGATGACAGAATTACCGACTGGAAATGTTTAAAGTAACGTGTCTTTCAAAGGCAACATGACAGGATCATCGAGTAGCAATGTTTAAAGTAACGTATCTTTCAAAGGCAACATGACAGGATCATCGAGTAGCAATGTTCAAAGTAACGTACTTTTCAAAGGCAACATGACAGGATCATCGAGTAGCAATGTTCAAAGTAACGTATCTTTCAAAGGCAACATGATGACAGAATCATCGAGTAGCAATGTTCAAAGTAACGTATCTTTCAAAGGCAACATGATGACAGAATTATCGAGTAGCAATGTTTAAAGTAACGTATCTTTCAAAGGCAACATGATGACAGGATCATCGAGTAGCAATGTTCAAAGTAACGTATCTTTCAAAGGCAACATGATGACAGAATCATCGAGTAGCAATGTTTAAAGTAACGTATCTTTCAAAGGCAACATGACAGGATCATCGAGTAGCAATGTTCAAAGTAACGTATCTTTCAAAGCCAACGTGATGACAGGATCATCGAATAGCAATGTTCAAAGTAAAGTATCATTCAAAGGCAACATGATGAGAGAATCATCGAGTAGCAATGTTCAAAGTAACGTATCTTTCAAAGGCAACACGATGACAGGATCATCGAGTAGCAATGTTTAAAGTAAAGTATCTTTCAAAGGCAACATTATGACAGGATCATCGAGTAGCAATGTTCAAAGTAACGTATCTTTCAAAGCCAACGTGATGACAGGATCATCGAATAGCAATGTTCAAAGTAAAGTATCATTCAAAGGCAACATGATGAGAGAATCATCGAGTAGCAATGTTGAAAGTAACGTATCTTTCAAAGGCAACATGATGACAGGATCATCGAATAACAATGTTCAAAGTAAAGTATCTTTCATTCGTGCTTTAAATTGTTATTTAACAATTATTCGCCAAAGGCGAAGACAAGGTGAATATCGAGGAATATTCGCCGAGACGAATTCAAGCTGAATATTCTTCAGTAATCACCAAGCCTGAGGCGAATAATTGTTTTAGTATTTTTACACAAGTCTTTTGTTTTTTGATACTGAATTTATTTTAATATTGCTTAATACTTCTTCTAATTTTAGTATTGCTAAATCCACAAAATATTAGCCGCCATTTTGAAAATTTCGTTTTGTTATATTTATCTGTAGGTGAACATATATACAGATTGATACGTCAAATTTGACCAGTCAACTTGCAGGATTTGATATATTCACTTGTGCAAAAATACTAAATACTTTTATTAGACAATGTCTATTTGCCTGTATCAATGATGACGAAATGTGACAAATTGACACATATTTTACTTTTTACACGAACAAATAAAAATTGTCAAAATAAAGATTGCCAAATTAGACAATTATAAACTGCTCGTGTCATATTACGTTAATTAAGAGTGAAGCTTTGAGGGGCATGTATATATATATGGCAAAATCTTTCTGCTTGCGCTGGGTATGGAAATTATATAATACACACTCATCATATGGAAATTATATAATACACAGAACATTTTCATCTTAATATATATATATATATATATATATATATATAGCTTAAGATTTTGGTTTACGAAACACAAACAGTGCTCAATACCATATAGATAGAGCGTAATATAGTTTTTCGTTTTACCTCAAAAAACCACAACAG
>CACRXK020001531.1:0-53055 GCA_902702795.2 Paramuricea clavata
GCTCCAAGTCTCTCTTTCATTGTCATATAGTATCGATCCACTATAGTGTTCATTACATGACGTAGCACGGAGGGGCGGAGCGAGAAAGAGAGACTTGTCAACTTCGGAAAATCTCGGTTCAAAACTGAACCGAAAATGCAAGACTTGCTTTAATTGTTTTCTGTCAGTGTTTATATGTATTGATCTAGCACAGTGTAAATAACATGAGTTCCATTATAGTAAATAATACAGAAAGAAATTGAAGGAAAGAATTAAAGCAAGTCTTGCATTTTCGGTTCAGTTTTGAACCGAGATTTTCCGAAGTTGACAAGTCTCTCTTTCTCGCTCCGCCTCTCCGTGCTACGTCATGTAATGTACACTATAGTGGATCGATACTATATGACAATGAAAGAGAGACTTGGAGCAAGTCTAGTTCGCAAATTGCAAACGATTTTGGCGGTAAGCTTTAAAAACTAAACTTGTTGTATTAAACTTGTTCATTTAATAATAAATAATATCATAATAATAATAATTTCCGGTTAAATTATAATAAGTTTAATACAATAAGTTTAGTTTTTAAAATTTACCGCCAAAATCGTTTGCAATTTGCGAACTTGCTTGCGAACTTGGTTCGGAATTTCATAACGAATTTCGATAATTTGATGCGAAACTTCCGAATTTGATTGGCCGGTTTCCAATCAACTTGATGATCTCGTGTTTATAGTTCCCAAACTCCCAACCAACCTCGCAACTGGCGTGGCCAAAGTTTCGTGAAATCAACTGTAATAATATGTTGTAAACCCATTTCTAAACTCATTGACATTGTTAAAAATGACGGCGCATTCGTGATTATCAGGCATGGAGGTGATATATGCGATTTCAACAGGCAATTTTTATCGGAATTATATTTGTTCAATTGTGCTTAAAATAGCATGAAAAAACATGTCATTCAACAGCAAAAGGCCTGATGTTTATGTTTGAGAAAAATTACGTTCATAAACCAAGTAATTAACGCACAATGGAATGCAATCTCGTTCCCCGAGCCTGCGATCCTCGGGAAGGAATCGAAGGCTCTGGGATAATCCGTTACCGGAAGCCAAGAATCCTGGCTAAGATTGAACTACGCATTCCATTTCAATGGCCAATCAGATTCCTCCCTGAAACGGATTATCCCAGAGCCTCGCGTTCCTTCCCGAGGATCGCAGGCTCGGGGAACGAGATTGAATGGAATGTTAAAGTTGGATTACCTTTTTTTAACACCCTGGCCCTGGGCCGGCGCTGTATAACGAGTATTTTTGTGTGAATGTCTGAGTTCGTTGCCGACCTAGATCTTAAATATTCTGGGATGAAATAATTTGTATTTACTCTTTTAAAATCTATAGGGTTTATTTCTATAAAAGACAGTTTAGAAAAGGTAACCAGGAGGCAAGACGTCCAGGTTGTTGGAAAAGTTGATTGAGGGTGTCCTTTTTCAAGCATCAGGAATAATTCTATTTGTCGACCCACCATGACAGGATTAGATTGATAAAAATGCCAAAGAAATATTTTCAAAATATTTACATAATAAATTAATCTTAGCTTCTCGTCTCGACAAGATTTGTCGAAAAATCCGGATGTCCCATCCTCATATCTCATTCAAACTGTCAAGGCCTCCTACAATGGTTATATGCAGAACAGTACAACTAAGACTTTGGTTTGTTGTTATTCAAAAGACCTTATGTTTTAACTACTCCCATATCTTACAACATTGTACAGGGTGTCCCAAAAAAACGAAAACTATTGAAATCACTTATTGTTAAATTTGAATGCCCTACCAAACAGCTGGACGTAATGATTCGTAAAATATTGACAAGTTGCATGTATTAGAATTCAGTTAGGAATATCTCCTGGTAAAGTGCGCGATTTTCTGCTCCTGGGAATTAGAAACAGCTTCTTAAACAGTTCCTTTATGCTTAAAATTTACTTATGTCAATCATTTATGCACTCGTGGGAACCAACAGAGCGCTAAGGCATTCAAATTCTAACAATTAAATTGTTATTCGTGATTTCAATAGTTTTCGTTTTTTTGGGGACACCCTGTATATATCCTCTGCACACTTTAGTCAACAAGAGTCAAGATTAATAGTTAAAATTAAACAGCACTGATGGTCAACTTGTTCTACAGTAGTGTGTCCCAAAAAACCCCGAAAACTATTGAAATAAATGTATTGTTAGAATTTGAATGCCTCAGCACTCTGCTGAACCCACACGTGCATCAAAGCTTGACGTAAGTAAATTTTATGCATAAAAAAACCCGTTTAAGAAGCTGTTTTAAATTCCCAAGAGCTGGAAAATGTGCGCTTTACAAAGATATTTTAATTTCTTAAGAAGTCAATTAGTCAATATTTAATATATGCACCCTTTGTCAATATTTTACGCATCTTTGCATTCAGCTTAGTGCTCAGTAAGGCATTCAAATTTTAACAATACGTTATTTCAATAGTTTTGGTTTTTTGAGGTGTCCCAAAAAAACCAAAACTATTGAAATAACGTATTGTTAGAATTTGAATGCCTCAGCACTCTGCTGAATGCAAAGATAAACGCTTCTTAAACGGTTTCTTTATGCATAAAATTTACTTACGTCAACTGAGCTTTGATGCACGTGTGGGTTCAGCAGAGTGCTGAGGTATTCAAATTCTAACCGTATACGATATTTCAATAGTTTTGGGTTTTTTTGGGACACTTTACATCTAAATGCCATGCATGATATGAGTCATCATAGAAATAAAATGCATTTGAGAATAATAATTTTGGAATCTTGTATTGAAACATGTTAGTTTTGACTGTATTGAAATACACAGCAACGGTATAACTCCGCCGGATAAAGACAACATTTTGATTCAACGTTTCGACTTTATTTAGTTATCATCAGGAATGGATAAATTACATAGTAATGCCTAATATATGTATAGGTAATAGCATGGTTTCGAGTGCAATTTGCATATAACATGCACGAGTGAGTTTTCCAATGACCTCAAAATAGCACGAGTCCGAAGGACGAGTGCTATTTGAGGTCTTTGAAAAATTCAAGAGTGCATGTTTATCCAATAAAGACCAAATTTCACGAGAAACCATGCTATTACTTACTAATAATTTACATAAAAATGTTCGAGACAATTTCAGTTTTAACTTACGCGTTTATAGCGAACATTCCACTGGCAAAGTTTTCCTGGCTTTGTTATTTAACAATTATTCGCCGAAGGCGAGGTGATTATCGGTGAATAAAAACCGAGACGAAGTCGAGGTTTTTATTCACGATAATCACCGAGCCTGAGGTGAATAATTGTTTTAGTATAATTTCATAGGTGATTACTTGGAAAAAATAAGAAAATACACATTTCTTCGTCATTTAATTGACAAAAAGGCTTCGGCCGCCATTTTGAAAATCGCTTAGGTGATTATCGCGTAATAATCACCTCAACGGCAACCAATCAGCGTGGAGAATTTTCAATAATCACCTATGTAATTATACTAAATCACATTATACAACGCTAATGAGGTCCAGACACCGGCCGGACGCGATTCGACAACGCGACGCGATTTTTCGATTTTCACTGAACGATAACTTTGATCCTAGTTTAAATTTTTCAAATATTTAGAAGCGTTATAACATTTTGAATTATTTGGTTTACATATTGATTGATTGATTGACATCTTTATTTAAAACACGAGGTCCATTTCACAGGTTATGTTATGTGCTCTTCAATGGAGACGTGTATCTATACTAGTCGACTAATTACTAATAAAAAAGTATCAAACTATTTACAAAAGTAACAAACTACACATGCAAAGAAACTAATATAAAAGAAATATTAAGATATTTTAGATTTAAACTCAGCGAGAGATTGAACTCTAGTGAGTTCGACGGGTATGTCATTCCATAGGGTAGCTCCTCTACAGGAAAAACTTTTCTTCAAGGATTCCGTTAAGGGTCTTGGTACAAAAAGTTTATGATTAGATCCACGCAAACTATGTTCGTGTATCATTGACGTGGAAGTAAATTTTCCAGACAAATAACTAGGAACCATATTATTAACAGTTTTGTACATAAAAGTTTTGAACTGTTGGGTACGTCTGGTTTCAAGGTTGGTCCAATTCAATGATGTTAACTAAATATCTGATGACCGGATGTTATAATCAGATTCAGTAATAATTCTTGCAGCCCTATTCTGTAATCGCTGTAACCTTTGTCCAAGACCCTTACCTAGGCTATCCCAGACAATACTACAATAATCAAAGTAAGGCTGTGCTAAAGAGTTATAAATCATGACAAGAGTTGACTGTGTGAGCAATGGTTTTAGTCTTCGTAGAACTCCAATCACCTTGGAGACTTTGGAGACTATGGAGATTAGATTATAGTAGAAACATGATGCTCCCATGTCAAACTCTCGTCCAGTTTTAAACCTAATCATATATCATTAATAAATAAATAAACCATTATAAGATCTAACTCTTTCAATTTTGTTTCTGGCGATAGCAATATTAGGTTCTTCAGGAACAGTACTTAATTTTTGCCTGGATGCCATAAACATACATTTAGTTTTAATCGCATTCAGGCTTAGTTTATTCAGGTTAAGCCAGTTTTGGAGAGTTTTAAGGTCGTCATTTAGAACAGAAATCAACTTGTCAGGGTTGCTGTCCGCAAATGTCAAGTTGGTATCATCAGCGAATAAACGCCCATCTGATACCAATTCACTATTAGGTAGGTCGTTTATATATATTAAAAACAGTAGTGGACCTAAGATAGACCCCTGAGGAACTCCACATGTTACTTTACGAGTATCAGATCGTATGTTGTTAATAACTGTTATTTGAGTACGATCAGAAAGATAGTTTCTAAAAAGATCAATCGCTTCTTTGTTGAAACCGTAACAACTTAACTTCTGTAGTAAAATGTTATGATCAATGGTATCAAAAGCCTTTTTTAAATCAATGAATAAGACAGCATTTATTAATCCACTGTCCATGTTAGTGTACCATTTATCAGTGACATCAAGCATAGCTGTTAACGTTGAGTGAAGATCGAGGTCTAAATCCTGACTGTATGTCAGATAAAAGGTTGTTTTTGTTTAAAAAGGCATATGCTAGCCTTAGAAGTCGATAATTTATAAACTAGTCCATCTATTTGAGATGGAGTAACTTCATGTGATTCAAAAACTTGCGGAATGTTAGAAGAGGCCGCACCAGTTGTTGGAATTTGTGCTGCTAATTTAGGTCCGATTTCAGTGAAGTGCTTATTAAAAACATTGCTAATAGTTACTGGGTCAGTAATTTCGATTTCATCTTGCAAGATTTTTGGTATAGTAGTTGAATTTTTAGATTTAGAAAGAAGACTGTTGATACCATTCCAAGTTTCTTTAGTTCGACCTACGTTGAGTTGAAACAAAGAATTATAATATTGCTTTTTACTATCTCTAATTTTATAGTTAACTAGATTTTTAGCTGTTTTAAAATTGCCCCAATCATTTTCATTATTAGTATAAACTGCTTTACGCTTAAATTTGCTGTTATTGGCTGTTTTATTAACTTTCAAAAAGTACAAAATCGCGTCGCGTTGTCGAATCGCGTCCGGCGTGTCTGGACCTTAACAGCTTGAAAATTTCCCCTCAACTATGTAATTTTTGTTAGTGTTGTTTAAGATAAATGCTTTTCCGTTTATAGTCCAGCGGAAAAGTAAAAAATCATGCACTTTGTGAAGAAAGCACCCAATTCACAGGAAGTGTAGACTTTAACATGATAATGAATCTTAGATATGGAGGCATCACCAAAATTGATGCTGATGGCTTAAAATTTAGGATTTCTTATATTCTCTTATTAAACTCTATTACTGTTTAAAATTGTGAAATTGCAGGTTCACATATAGCAAAAATGACTTGCATGATTAGAAAGCTTACAAAAAACTACATATAAGACTTTTAAACGGCTGATTGATTTTCCAAGCGGCTTTCCAGTTATTTCCCGCCAAAATCCTGGATTTTCAACTGCTCATAACTCCAGAGGAGTTGGAAAATCAAAGTAACTGCTTAAATGTCTTATATGCAGTTTTTTGTAAGCTTTCTAATGACACATGTCATTTTTGCTATATGTGAACCTGCAATTTCACAATTTTTAATTGTATAAGAGATTATCCTAAATTTTAAGCCGTCAGCATCAATTTTGGTGATGCCTCCATATCTAAGATTCATTATCATGTTAAAGTCTACACTTCCTGTGAATTTGGTGCTTTCTTCACAAAGTGCATGATTTTCTCAAATATCTGTGCATATCTGCTGGACTATTAGAGGTAAGAGTAGAAGCCATATTTTCCACGCGAAAGAAACTTTTACTTTATGCATGTAGCGCGGAGTCATGTTCGTTTGGTTTTGAAGCAATCTGTGACCGTTACTTCTTTAAACTAAGTTGCTTTAAACTGATTTTGATTTAATCATCACAATGTTTTTCCACCAATCAGATCAGTTTGTTACAGATAAAAGCACTGTGATTACAAAAAATTGCACTATGATTACAGAAAATTGCACTGTGATTACAGAAAATTGCACTGCTGTTTGGGATTAACTCCACTGAAATCAACAATCACAGTCGAGTAATATCTTTATGTATATTATATACAGATATAATTGTAATTTAATATCTACTCAATAGAAAACCAATAGTACATCAGTTGCGTGTTATTCGAGTGTGTATATGCATTTCGCTCAAACGTCCATCCCAAAAGACTTCTTTTTTAAAAACATTTTATTCAATAGTATATACAAATGGGATTTGTTGCAAATTTTTATCTATACTGCGTTGATGTGGAAAATATGAGAAAAAACAACATAACGAAGGCAATAATTAAGAATTATTTCTATTCTGACTCATTAACGCGACCTCGCAATGTGAATTTTGAGGCACCTCGGGGATATGTGTTCATTCACTTCGGCGCTGCGCGCCTCGCTGACTAAATCACATATCCCCTCGTTGCCTCAAAATAACCTATAATTATATACATCTTCAGTATAAACAAAGTACTTGACTTAGTTCCCCTACTCAAAATGCAGGAGCAATAATAAAGCCGAAATACCATCGATTTTGCAATCATTTTGAAAAGACATTTGTAGTGAAAACATCTGCAAGAAAACCAGCTGAGAAAGATCTCTGCATTTGGGTAAGTTTCTGTTGAATTAACTGTATCGGCATGCATGTAACCTGATTCTATTTGCCTCAAGTTCGCCAGCCTACTGCACTGCAAAAAATCAATTTCTTATTTTAAGAAAATAATTATTTTTTTAACAAAAAATGTTTTTGCCAGTGGATTATAATATGTTCATAGAAACCTTTGGATACAAACTCATTTTTTTCTTATTTGCTGAATGTGGCGGAATTTTGAGGTTGGCACTGCTAAATAACGCAACCGTGTGTGTCTATAGGTCTGGCGGTGACAACAACGGGCAAGAGATTTTGCGTAAAACTAAAGGCTTTGATGTTGGCATGCCCAACTGCTATTGTAGCGACAACTTAGTCTTAGAGATAAAGCTTTCAGGGTGGCGCTGCTACTGCAGCAGCTAGTGCAGGGGCAAAAATGAGAGATTTTGCATATTAACAACTTTGAGGTTGGCATTGCCATTGCAGTGTCAACTATATATATAGTTAAACGGGGATTTCCGTGAACACTTTGAGGGTGGTGCACCTATAGCAGCGACAAAACAACCTTTTTTAAGAAATGGAATAAAGCGAACATTTTTTATCTAAAACAGCAACATACGGAATTTTCTCAGTCAAAAAATGGCTCAAAGATCGCCTTTTTAGCATTAAAAATAATGGCGTTTCGCATTTGTTGACAATCTTTGAAGTATTGGCAAAATTTCGCAGGTTTTTGTCTAAATAGAATATTTCACTTTGCTCCAGAACGTGTTTATGCGTCACCATACGCTTCCGTTCATTACATTCCGTCCATTATCGAAAACCAGACAGGAATTACAGTAAACGGCTACATCACTCAGTTGCTGGTTTTCAAACCGCTTGACAAATCTCGAGTGTCATGACAAACAAAACAATTTCGTCTCAGCTGCACAAGAACACACTGTTTAGTGCTTTAATACCGTACATATAAGTGTCGAAAAAATGTTGCGTTGTTAATGAAAGTTTCAAATTTCGTGATTAAATTTCATCTCTGCAGCCTCAGTTTGTTCTTCTTTTGTTATTTTGTTATTTGATATATACCGTAAACCTCCGACTATAAGCCCTCCCGATTATAAGCCTCCCCCCCCGTGTATAAGCCCATCACATGTACTAACGCTCACCTCATTCCAAATATAAGCCCCCCCCCGAATATAAGCCCACCCGAATCGGAGCACCCGAATATATAAGCCCCTAGAATAAAGCCCTTGTATAAGCCCATCAAAAATCGCTTACGAAAGTATATAAGCCTCTGAGCCCAGGGCTTATCATGGGCGTACCGGGCGGGCGGGGGGGGGGCGGAGGGGGCGGCAAACAAATCCAGTCGGGCAATATTCGCTTCACAGTCGGGCAATATTGGCTTAATATAAAAATAAATGGGACAAATTCTGTCAATTTTGTGGAAAATTCTGTCAATTTTGTGGGAAATATGCTATCTAATAGGAATTTTTCGTAATCACTCATCTTCCCCCCCCCCCCGCGTCGACAACAATTTGGGAAGTTTCTCCGGAAATTTTTTTTTGACAACTCGGGCACAATCCAAAAAAGTCTGGCAAATTTCTTTCCGCCCCCTAATTTTTTGGAGGTTTACGTTATTTGTTTACTTCAAACCGTGTATTTTATGCCGATTAATTCTTTAATTCCTTTACAGCTCAAGAAATTAAAAGAATGAAGATCACTGCAATTTGTATACTCATTGTAGTGTTTTGCGTCGGCATTGGTAACTCTCTGCAGAAGGAAAACTTTAATGATGTCGACGTCGGCCAAAAATTCCTAAGAGAACGGCGTACTGGTATATCATCTTCAACTTTTTAACATAACAACCAGTGTATACTTATTATATATCCTGTAGTACTTTGTAATAATGTTGTAGCATAAACGTCAAAACGTTAGAATAAATCGTGTTTATATTTTTCTATTCCTGTGTTGATAGTTATTATTTGCTTGTGTGATGGGCATTATATTCATAGTAATAACAGTACTTATTACTTATATTTTATACTAATGGACAGACCATTAGAAAAGTGATGGGGGGGGGGGTCTATTTTCAACATGCACAATTTTTCAAAATTTTTTGCTGGGGGGGGAGGAAGGTGAAAAATTTTACTCACACCATTACGTATATATAAAAAAGTTCAAAATTATTTTTCTTTTACTTTCCTTACACTGTACCTCTGATAGGCCCTGTCAACTTATAATTTTCCATATTGAAAAGTCTCTGCACGAATTTTTTTATTCAAACATTTCTGGTGCACCAATTTTTTTTTCTGTTTCCCTTGCTCGATTTTTATTTTTGCTTTTGCCCCCCCCCCCCATCACTTTTCTAATGGTCCGCCCCTAATTGTTATTTGCGTGACACATCAATGATTAATTTTTCGAAATATTAAATTTTATAGTTGGTCAACGCGTTTTGGCACGTTGGACAAATAATCTGTACTACAAGGGTAGAGTGAGTGCCGTTTCTCACGTGATTGATGTTGACTTTGACGACGGTGACAAGAGGAGTTATCACCGAAACGATAATTCCGCCATCATTGCTGATACCATTCCTAAAAATGTGAAATACCAAGACCACGTGATTGCTTCATGGAAAGGGGGAGCGAAGCATTACATCGGATTTGTCATAAAAGTAGACCAGGCACTTGGGTATAGAGTTCGTTTTGATGATAATGACGAAGGCTGGTATTCAAAAAGTAGTCTCCGAAAATTTCCTCATGTGCCCTCGCCACATGCACGTAAGCTAATATAGTTCAATTAACTGATTCGGTTAGAGGGTATTGCATAAGAAATTTAGCGGTAATTGTCGGTGTATAGTTGCCAAAATTTATTTTATTTTTTTTTCAAAATTTGTCATGATTAGGATTTCGGGCTATTTTTTAATAGAGAATGGATATTTTCATGTAAAATTTGTATTTAAATTCGTAAATTAAACATTCAAGAAAATAGCTATTCGCGTCCATTTTTTCAGAGCTAACTTTTGTGCATGCCAACTATCGCATGAAACACTCCAAAAATCTGAAAGAAATTAATTTTCCCGGGTTCTATTTATTTATTCGTTGATTAATTGTTGCTATTTTACCTTTATTTTAGTCGGTTCTAGAGTTCTTGCACGCTGGACGAATAAATTGTATTACCGTGGCTTTGTTACCAAGGTTCATTCTTCGTCCGTATTCATTAATTATGACGATGGTGATACAATCACATTGTCCAAGAGTGATGCATCTGCTGTTATCGCTGATAACTTACCAGCATGCGATGACGTAAAACTTGGTCAACGTGTGATTGGCTACTGGCCAGGAAGAAAAAGATATTACAGTGGCACTGTCTCTGCTCTCAGTTCTAAGTATTTTGTTAAGTTTGATGACGGGGACGAACGATGGAATGCAGCATATGAAGTACGCATCTATTGAATGCGAAGAGACAAGCATTTTCACTATAGTCAATCTTGTGTGAAATAGGATAGTTTGTTTTAAATAAAACGTGCTTAAGTTTCAATCGTCTTTTAGTGCATCTTTTCTGACTTTTCTAATAGTTATATATTTCATATCAGTACGGCATATTTTGCAGCACTAAATTATAACACAATTTATTATTAATTTAGAAGACACTCCACAGTCCACCATCATCTAAAATGCCCAGCAAACAATAAAGTCTAAGGTTAATAAATATACTTTTATATCAAAGTATAAAAAACTATTCGAGCGAAATTTGAAACGTTTTACGATGTGTTTATATGCAGTTTTCCCAAAATATAGCACATTTCATGCTTTCAGAAAAAATGTGATTTAATAGACTCCTATCAGAACAATATTTCTAATTTTGATGACTTTTTAATAGAGTACAAACAGCTGTATAAATAGATTTCTCATATACTTAAAAAGCTAATCTTTTAGCAGAAACCTTATCAGCATTGTTTAAAATCAAAATACATTATCGCGCCTTCTTTTATAAACTGATTGTCACTGTGAATAATTATTATTGACATTAAACTGTAGACAGAACGATGGTAATTGTTCAATGGAAGGTTATATTTTCGAAGAACACGGTCACGCGTTGATGTCCAAAGCAAGCCCAGTCTACCAGGTCATAGAATAAAGATCCATATAGAAGGGCCACTCAGGGGTGCAACGTGTCCTCGTTTTTTTATGCAAAAATATGCAGTTTACTGGCCAGAAGGCGGAGCAGCCAGCCAGTACAGCGTGTTTATTGGCCAGAAAATTTCATTGACTGGCTAGGAAAATGGCGGCCAACATGCGTAATGCGACATGCGCGAGGACAGAAACTTCAAAGCTTCCGACGTAAGTGGCCCTTCTATATGGATCTTTATTCTATGACCAGGTATTGATATAAGTTCCGAGCTGATAGAAATGTTTGAAACGTTCGCATTTCCGTCGTAATGTACAATTTCAGGCTTCGATCTTTTGGATAACAAGACGATTACAGTGAGAATTAAAGTCCACACGAATCCAGAATACAATGAGCAGCTAGCGGTTTTAATATTGATGACGTTCCAATCTCGTTCCCCGAGCCTGCGATCCTCGGGAAGGAACGCGAGGCTCTGGGATAATCCGTTTCAGGGAGGAATCTGATTAGCCGTATGGAATGCACGGTTCAACCTTAGCATTATCTTAGCCAGGATTCCTGGCTTCCGGCAATTACGGATTATCCCAGAGCCTCGCGTTCCTTTCCAAGGATCGCAGGCTCGTGGAACGAGATTGATGACGTTCATTGTTCAAATTGATCGTAATCCAAAATTACGCGCGAAAATAACAAATTTATAAATTGCGCGAATCAGTTCAGCAGAAATTCGTTAGCTGTTCAAATAGCGTCAACACACAATCACGCACACGCTGGCGAATGTCACAGAATAGATACTGGACCAGAAGTGTCACTCAGACGATATTTTGTCCGAAATTTTACGAGTGCTGACGTGAAAATACGCCATCATATGACGCCATCCTGGAGTTCACACAATCGAAAATGACCAAATCCACGTAAATTTGTTCTTTTTCATCCACTAAATATAAAAACTGTCCGCAAACTTCAGAATACCTTGGACAGTGTTCTTATCCGCATCTTTCATTCAAATTTGTATTCAATCTTGAGTGTTAAAGGTAGAAAAACAAAGAGTTTTCCGGAGCGCTCAGCGTGTTTGCGCACTCGCGAAGCACGTATATTTCCAGCTATATTGGAGCAGGGCGTTAAACAGCGTAGGAGAGATAATCGAACCTTGAGGTACACCAACAGGGCAAGACTCTGACCTTGATTTTATGCCACCCAAATTCACTTGAGCCATCCTTCCATCAAGAAAACGTTTAGTCCATGCACAACCAAAAACTCTTGGTTTACATTGATGACAAGTTTGTATCTGACAAGCTTAAGTTTTTTTTTATCAATTCGATACGTATATATACGCACAACAAATCTTCTATGTCATGACAAGTTTTTGGTTTTCTGACCGCCACGATGTATAGCTATTATTAGGTTATAACAACAATAAGTTCAACTTTTCTGATGTTTTTATTTTATTCTCATTCTCACTTTCGTGACCTTTTAGTATCAGACCTGTAAATAACGCAAGTGTGTGGCGGAAATCACGTTGCATGTTGCAACGAAAATTATCTCTTGAACTTAGGTCCAGTGGAAGTCAGCCATTCATCAATCTCGTTCCCAGAGTAAGCCTGTTCGCGGGCTATGTAGTGGCATGTACTCTGGGAACGAGATTGGCCATTCATTACAGGGGAAATACAGGGGCATTTCAAGCTCTAGGTTTGATGAGTGTTCCAACCAGCCTCGTCCCTGGCGCTTTGATGTGCTTACTGGTTGCGTGACGCACGCGCGGGAATCGAGGTACGTTGCTCATCAAAGCGCCGGGGACGAGGCTGTGTTCCAACCACATTTTAACTGAAACAGAATACATGATGGTGTTGGGAAAGCTAAACAAGGTCGTGCGACTGCTAACTCGCATGCATTCTCGCTTTAAAAACAAACATTTTTAGTTATTTGCTTTTCAAATGAGATGCAAGCGCTCACAGCAAGTTCTTTGTACGTCACTGCACGTAATCACCCGGAACCATTCTTGAAGGGTAGCAAATATTCCAAGCAAGGTTTACCTCCCTTAGTGCACGACTCTTCTCGCTAGCTAGCAAGAACCATAAGTTGTACTTGTGTGGTAGATTTTCAAGTCGACTTAAAAGATTGTTAAAGCTATATTATAGATAAAGTTTAACAAACAAGTATCTGGAAAAGTGTTTTTAATCCTACAATGTAATATGAGAGTATCGAATATTAAATATTAACTATAATACCAAATATAATATTAAAATACCGGTAAATCCGTCCGCTAGCTAATATGGTCCTATATAATTTATATTTTAATACAGACTTCAAAACTAAATTCTGGGCGTTTTACAGTAGTTAAAAAAAGCGCCTGTATATACTATATAGGTTTTCCGTTTACTACGAAACTCATTAATTGAAAACGATAAATTGATAAAATGCAGGAACACTTATTAAACAAGACAAGTGGCATGTCTTAGCATTATTCCCGTTAACGCCCAATCACGTTTATGAATTATGGACAATTTATACCACTGTTCTGATAATGTAAGCATACAATATATAGAACCAAATTTAGAGTACATGTCAATATACAATTACTTTTTGGTCTCCGTGTTTGGATGGCCTGATCCAAACACGCGGGAATGTTGCGAGGGTTAAGAAAAGCGAGCGAAACACGAGCCGAAGGCGAGTGATTTTGCCCGCTTTTCTTAACTCGAGCAACATTCCCAAGTATTTGGATCATTCCATCCAAACACGGAAACCATAAAGTAACTGTTTTATAAAATAACAACAACACGATAGTCCTCCGTGCTTGGATGGCCTGATCCAAACACGGGTTTCGACCAATCAGAATACGCGTTATGTACATGTTATTTTATAATGTGTTTTACCGGCATACAGTACATGTATGTGTGAGTGCATGTATTCTCAATGGCCCTTATGTCTGGTTTCCATATGGTCACTCATAATGATCGTAAAAATAGAGTCATGATCTTTCTCACAACGGCCGGTTAATATAGTTTATATACCTGTAAACCACATATAAAACATAAGTATTCTCTAGTCAGGGCATTTTTTAACTATATACTACTGGGGCATCATTTACCCCAGTAGACCCTTCGCTTGCCCCAGTAGTGAAGTATGATTTCAGATGAACTGGGCCCTTTTGATCATTATAGTAAAAGATCAACCTTCTTGAGAAAGCTGTATCTGCCTGCTTTCTCATATACTCTCACATTCTCGAGTTCGACATTCCCTCTCATAAAAGTCAGCACAGGCAGGGGCTGCTCTAAAAGTGGGTTGTGGGTGTGGAACACTGCCCAATCATCAGGTAGTCGGCAAATTATCTAATCCCAATTGGATAAAAGGAAATACTAATTAGCGTTTGAAATAGTAAGCAATATTTCACTCACACCCACCCACGACCCTATTCAATTAGCGCTAGCGCTGCCCCCAGGCACAAAGTGATTTTTATGTACCCGTATAAACTGTCTGGGGGAAAAGGCCCTCATTGAGACTAAGCCTCGGTAGTTGTAATTTCTTAAAAAATGCCCTGTCTCTAGTTCGAATCACTCCGCGTATTTTCAGTTCTAAAATGTTGCATCTAATTGGCTGATGAGAAAGATCGTGACTCGATTGTTACGACCGTTACGACCATATGAATGGTATAGAAACCAGACTTTAATTAGGCGGTAAACAGCGTCATTCTTGGCATAAACATGCGTTAGCCGTTGTATACAATGGACAGCCGTCAAACATTAAAGCTAACCCGTTCAAAAACCGTTTAAACCGTTAATTCCGTTAAGGCGCGATGTTGTCAATGACCCGTGGGCGAGCGTGTATATATATAGTAGGGTAGAATAGCTCTGTCGGGACAGTTCAAGCAAAGGATCAAGAAAAGTTAGTGAACAAAATTGAGAAGAATCGAAGAGTTATATATTTTAAACATGTTGAAAATTTCTGTGTTGCTGGTTGCTGTTCTATTTGAGCTTGTATGTAGTCGTTCAACGCCTGTTAGTGGTATGTATTACTATAATGTTGCTTTATTTATTTACTTATGTATTTTACTTTAGGATTTAGTTTTTAGTCTATTTAGGATTGAGTTTTACTTGAGGGTATATTTACTAAAGTGCTCGATCTATGCTATTTTTTGGACTGTGATATAGATAAGCGCTCAGACGACGGAATCTGCAAAGGTTATTACATTGAATGCACAACGAGCGCTGAATGCTGCCGCCCGCAATATCATTGTGCTTCACCTTACTCAGACTCAAGTAAGTTAAGATAACTGTGTATTCCTTTTGGTTTGCACTGTCAACTATTGATTTATTTATTGAATTACCGTGTGAAAAAGTGCAATGGAACGAATACTAATTTTTGAGGTTTCGCATTGTCCATGCATGCAACTAGTCCAAAATGTAGGTTCTGGTTAAAATATTTCTGATTAATCAGTCTAAAATGAACACTGACTGCGGTTTGGGGTAAGTTATAATGTTTCTGTTAAATTTGCCGGTTAACTTGGTCATTACCGTGGCTAATTTATACAGTTAATTTAGCCAGGTCGTTATATTTGGTTAAATTCACCAGGTTATATGTTGAATGTGGATTATTATAACCAAGAATTCTTGGTTAATGGTCCACATAACAATGTGAACATAATCTGGCTAATTCAACCAGATAGCCTGGTCAAATTGACTAGGAATTCTGGTTAAATTAGCCACGATAATGACCAAATTAACCAAGAAATCTATAACCAGCAGCTTCAAGTTTGAGAGCAACGCCACAACGGCAAATTAACGGCCAGAGGCGAAGTTAATATTCCAATTTACTTCTATTCAATTTTTAAGTTTGCACCAGTAAATATGCTGTTTTTCTTGTAATCAGATATATACTCTGAATAATCGTGATTGTATTTTCTTGTTTCAATATAATAAAACTATTTAGCATATACTCGGCATAGTACAAAACATGGACTGGACTGGACAGTTGGACTGGACTGATTTTTACATTTTCTCTATTGTTGATTTGCACGTCAGCCGCCATGTCAGGTGGCATGGCACAAAAGAATATTTTATCACAGAATAGATATACCATGTCATGTCCATTTTGTGATTTTATCAATGAACATTGTCTAGTGTGTACCAGGAGCTAGGAGATTGGTTGCAACTCAAGAATATAACGTTTTGCATCTGAATTACTTTTGATTTTCGGAAATTGAAAACTTTTAATTCTCCGATGACCTCACTTTATAACTGGAGCGCAATTCATGTTCACAGACCGTAAAAGGTAAAAACAATCAATTAGTCATTCCGATGTTGATGAGTGGACTGGGGACGAATGTCAAAAAGTGCCCAAATTAAGAAATGAACCAAATCACTAAAAAGACCACCTCAAAATTAGTAGGTATACAAGGTTTGAAAACGTTTACATGAATACCCTTCGAATAATAAGCTTTCGAAAATTGTGAAATTACTGGGATGCGCGTCCCCAAAAACAAAAATTACAATACATGTCATAGTAAATATCACGATTTTCGAAAGCTTATTATTCGAAGGGTATTCATGTAAATGTCTTCAAACTTTGTATACTTACTAATTTTGAGGTAGTCTTTTTAGTGATTTGGTTCATTTCTTAATTTGGGCACTTTTTAACACTCGTCCCCAGTCCACTTATCAACTTCGGAATGGCTAATTTCAAAAAGCGAGTAATGCAGAACACGAATATATGAATATGAGCTCCCCAATTATCGATTTTCCTACGCCTATGGCAATACGGACTTAAATATCGAAATTTAATACCTATGCGAGCAGGCTACCATAGCAACGACACTGGGATAAGTATTTTTTGTTTGGTATCCTATTCTTCTTACTAGGCTTTCTTTCGCTTTAAGATATTTCACTCCAGTTATAAAGTGAGGTCATCAGCGAAGGTATTTCAGATGCAAAACGTTATATTCTTGACTTGCAACCAATCTCCTGGTACACACCAGACAATGTTCATTGATAAAATCACAAAATGGACATGACATGGTATATCTATTCTGTGATAAAATATTCTTTTGTGCCATGCCACCTGACATGGCGGCTGACGTGCAAGTCAAGAATAGAGAAAATGTAAAAATCAGTCCAGTCTAGTCCATGTTTTGTGGGGAAAAAGTAGTGCTTTTTGAAGCAATTTGATTGGTTTTCAGCTCTGGATATCTTGCACTATTTACTTCCGGACAAAAACAAAATGGCTTCCCGTTTCGTTTCGGTTACCAGACGAGCAAATTTTGTACTAAACGAAGCTGTCGTTTCGCCTATATATTTCCGTATATTTAAAAATATATTTAAAAATGTATTTATATATTTATATATATTTATATATATATATTTATATATATATATTTATATATATATATTTATATATATATATTTATATATATATATTTATATATATATATATATATATATATATATATATATTTATATATGTATATATATATATATATATATATATATATATATTCGTTGTTTTTTGGTCATTTTTGTTAGCAATACACTACCGTTGTGTCCGTTATTGGTGACTCATCGTTTTAATTTCTTTGCAGCACTGATGTGCATTCCTATGCCGGTCATACTCGGGTGCATAGGGCGTTATAAGACTTGCCAGAAATCTGTTAAGAAATCTTACTTAAAATGCTGCCCAGGCTACGAGTGTGCAGAATGTAAGTATATAAAAAAACTCAATACTTAACTGGAATGAGAGTACAGTCAATTGCTTGAATCCAACCTCGTCCCCAGGATCTTCCTCGTTATGGCCTGAATCAGGATAAGTAAAGTCAGTTAGTAAAGTCAGATATCGTAAGTTACGAGTTTCAGTCTCCCGCGCGTACTAAGCGTATAACATCATCGAGTCAAATTGAACTGAATTGTTTTCCACTTCAAATTGTCTTGCAACATCCGCAAGATCTCGATCAAAATCCCAAAGTCGTCTAGTTACAATCCTAAAATCGTGCCAAAATATCAATTTAAATTCCCTGTTTAAGGGCATTTTTGCAAGGATTTTGAAATCCCAAGAATCCTAGCACGCTTGTTTCAGAGTAATAATACATCCCTCGTTTAATCGTTTTCTAATAATATGTATCATTAATTTTCAACCCTGCGCTGTATGCATTTCAGTACGATAAGATTGAATTGAAAAACAGAGACTTAAGTTAAGGAAGATACTAGCCTGCGAACAGGCTCTCTTTGATCAAAGAACCTGTTCGCAGGCTAGGAAGATACGGCATGTCTTTACAAATACATGCTCTATTTTGCTTTATACGCAAGTATTTTCTCAATGCTGTTCATTTTATAGATTGTAGACCAGAGGCCCTTTATTGTTCCACAAAAGACGAGTCTGCGTGTACATCAGATCCCAAATTTGTCAAAGATTGCCCAAGGAAATGTGGCAAATGCCGTGAGTAGTTAATTACATTATTTAAGGATATAGGGCATGTGAACCACAGCTGCACCCCAGTTACCCGAGGGACATGTCCTCTTGGACAGCAGGCTGCCTTTTTCCAAGAACTACACTTCGAAAGTTGTATGTTATTCACATGAATTGAAATTGAGAAGTGTTTTCAAGCTAGAACTTAACTCAAATTCCTCTCAGAAACGTTACGAAGACTTTACCAAAAAGTAAAAAGAAGGCCTTTCTAAATAATTGACAAATTGTCATGTTGTTTTGCAATGAATTTTAGACTCTTTAGCGTCATGCAATAAATAAAATTGTTCCAATCAATGCCGAAATTTCTATTGGCTATAAGTAATTGAGAATTTTAACGAACATTGCCGCCCACAAACGTTTGGGCTCAGTAATAAGTAGTGCCCTTTTTAAATGGCTGTCGCGCCGCTTCACGTTGTGTCCCCCAGAGTATGCCCGTTCGCAGGTTTGCCCAGCACCTAACCTGCGAACGGCCATATTCTGGGAACGAGATTGGCGCCCAATACTTTATTAATACTTTATTTAAGTACTTTTCTTTGTTTTTTAGCCCACAAGTGTGTCAAAAAGAATTGGGGAGTCACCGTATAGAATCTTGTTCAGCACACGAGTATACATTGATATCAAAAGTCGAACATGTGCAAAACTTAAATTTCAATTTATTGACTTGGATGTAGCATTTTATTGTCATTATGAAGTAATAATATTAAACATTTTATTGTGTGGTTTCCAAAAGGGCTTTTTTCAACACTCACTTACAATAATGTTACAAGGTTTTAAATTCTGCATGTTATGATATGGCCTACATTGTAAAAGTTTTATATTCTGAGTTTAATTAATAAAGTATATATTATATATTAACATTTTTGGGAATAAAATCAAATAAAAAATTCAGTAATCATATTTATGGCTACATCAGTCGTTTCTTTTTGCATTATAACCCTCCGTCATTGAGACGGTCTTTACTTGCGACGCAAGCCAGCCCAGTGAACTGGGCCAGCCCCGTACCCAGGCGCTTTGGTGCGGCGCGCCGTCGCGCCCGTGGAAAGTTTAGCTGACGTCGCTGGTAACAAATCCAAAAGAAAAGCATAAGTAACCGTCTTTTTTGCCACGTCCGCGTATTAGATTTAGCTCATCTTAAGTTCGCTATTAACTGTAAGTGAACAACCTCGTACCCAGGGCTTATGTGCTCAATGAACCCAGAAGCCCTGGGTACGATGTAATTGTTGGTGAATGAATTGAGTCGGCCGCGCGTGGAAATTTTAGCTGATGTCGATCGCCCGCGCACTCTTCACGCAACGGCGTAGCAATTCAAAGCGCCTGTATACGAAGCTATATAGATACATTTGGAATACGAGACGAATGGCTTTATCACAGAGTATTTACATACAGAGGTCTCACTTCAGGTTAATTTAGCAAGTGCCCTAAAGAGAGGTCGTCACCCTCTGAAAACTGATTCAAGTTTAATGTTCCAGAAGGGTGGGTGCCTTTCTTTAAATTAGGGCACTTGCTAAGAACATGGTCGCCAGCTATTTTGGTAAAGCTGGTTTTCCTTCAGAGGCGAGACCTCTGTATATAAGTGTGGCTTTATTGAGATCTGACTCCGACCTAAAGAATATCTAACCAGACTTCAAAAGGCGCGAAGACTAAGTTTGTTTAGAAATAATAATGTCCGTCAAATCATTTGTCTTTTCAACGGAATATTTCGGCGATGGACTTTACTTCTTTTCTAATTACTGTCGGTCGAAGGCTAATTTACACTGTCCAATTTACACTGTAAATTCTAAAATTAAAAGGATTTGTAAGAAATGTTTGGGCGAACTGACTCAATGTTTAACAGTGAGTCAGTTCCGAAAATATTTCTTACAAACCTTCAAGAATTAGATTTTATCCATGCAAAATTCCTACTGTGATCACAGAAACTTTGATAGTGAGTAATTTATAATTTATAATGTCTGTTAAATTATTTGTTATTTCCAGTGGAATATGTCGGTGACGGACTTTACTGGCTCCTCCTTCATTACTGTCGGTTCAATTAAGGTCTGGTTTCTATATGACACCGACAGTCGGCGAGTTCCATTGTCGGTAATTACTCATGAGTAAAATCCTTTTTGTATCTGAAATCCTTTTCTCCTTCAATGATTGCCGACAATAAGTCGGTGGCCAGCCGATATGTCATATGGAAGCCAGGCGTAATTAACGTTACAAGCAGGTTGGAGCCATTGAATGAAGTGATATTTATACTGGCATAGACATTTCGGATGTGCATTAGAGGCCACACCGCCGAAATGTAATGTCAGTGTAGACGCCACTTATTCAATACTCAAGCTTGCTTTTAACGTTTGACAAACGGCAACGGTTGTGTGATGTGGATTTGCATTTGAATTGGTTCCCTACCCAGTTGACTCTGATAATTTTTATTTAATCATGCTGATACCTACATACAATTATAAACAAACTTTATTTAACCACGCTAGCCTCAACAACCGTTAGCGGACTGATTTCCACGAGGGCGTGAAATATAAAAAAATAAAGAAATATGAGAGAAGATATAGAGAATATTACATGGTTGATCCGGTACAGCGCTAACTAACTAACTGAGCTATAGCAGTTGTCGAGCTCTAACCACAAATTCACGTATATATACTAGGGTACTGCCAAGGTTCCTTCGTCCCAAGGATCGCAGGCTCGGGGAACGAGTTGCTACCATGTATGGGTTATGGGTCAGTCTCGTCCCCAGGCGCTTTGACGTGCTGCGCCGTTTCGTGAGAAATGGAAATTTGGGCGGGACGTCCACTGCTTGCGTGGGAACCCGCGTGTCTGAGTCGGAGCCTGGAGGCGAGGCTGGGTTATGGACACAGAATAAAGATCAGTGCCAGAAGGGCCACCCAGCGGTGCAGGAAGATGGCGGCCAGCCAATACAGCGCGTTTATTGGCCAGAAAATGTAATCGACTGGCTAGGAAGATGGCGGCCAGGGTGCCCTTCTATGTGCCTTATTCTGTGTTATGGGTAAGTATTACCTTAAGTGGAACGAACATATTCCGATGATTGTTACCAAAGCATCCAAGCGACTGCATATCCTACGTGTCCTACGACGGGGAGGGATTCCACCGCACGACCTTATCACAATTTATTATGCATTGATTAGATCTACATTAGAATATTGTTGTACAGTATGGCATTGTGGTCTACCTATGTATCTGTCTGAACAAGTCGAAAAAATTCAAAAACGTGCACTGAGGATTATACTGCCAGGTCGATCCTACGGTGAAGCGCACGAAATGTTGCAGTGTCCTAGGCTGGATATATATACGTCGAGGTGAACTTTGCGAAAAGACGATGAAAAATATTGCATTGGGCAGTCGTCTTTCTTCCCATCTAACTCTCACCAGTGAGAACGAACATGTGTATAATTTAAGGAATTTTAAACAATTCGCTTCTTTTAAATGTAGTACTGATAGATTTGGTAATAGTTTTTTCCCTAGCATGATTAGTGTTTTAAACAAATAATTGTTCTTAGTTATAAGTTCTTATTTAATAATCTAATGATATATTGTAATATAGTTACTTTTAGTATTGTAATTCCCATTCAAATCAATTGTAAAACACATTGTAATTCATTTTCATGCGATGATGTGTTATTAAAATACCATTATTATTATTATTAAGATTTTGTTGCCATCACCGACCAACTTGTGGTTAGAGCTCGACAACTGTCCTCTATAGTGCGATTGGAATCGCTCTAAACAACTGAGCTAGGGCAGCAGGTTCGATTCCTGCCAGGCCGACCTATAGTTGCATTTTTCACAACTGTGCCCGGTTAGGTCTAATAATAAAACTGTATATAAATTTCCACTCGATAATTTCCATCCACAAGACCCTCAATTATATTCAATCGAGTGAGATGCCAACAAAATCTCAGTTGAATTTATAATGCCCGTCAAATCATTTGCCATTTCAACGGTCGGAATATATCGGGGGGGGGGGCATATCGGCGATGAACAGTTTAATGACTCTCTCCTCCATTTCTGACGGTCTAACGTTAAAAGCAGGCAAGAGTCATTGAATGAAGTGATATTTACACTGGCATACGCATTTCGGCTGTGAATTCGAGCACGGATTCGAGGCCCCACATACAGCCGAAATGTCATGCCAATTGTAATATCATGTTTCCGTGAATTTCTATTGTTCTATTGTGCTGTATTAGTAACTAATTCACTCGCCTACTCAAATGTACAGGTCGTATTAGAACTAATACGACCTCAGTTGACGTCACTACGGGTCGTATTAGTATTAACACATCACCTGGAAAGTTTGAGCAAAATTATCACGAAATTATGACATACTATAACGCTCCGCCGACATCCTTGACAGTGTCTGAACACTGATTTGGGTGAAATTCACGCAAAAATAATATTACAAAGTAATATCATGAAATGAGGAGTATTAGTCATTAAACCACCCGCTCGACTCGGGTCATTTATTAAAATTCCCTCGGGCCTACGGCCCTCGGGAATTTTAATAAATGACCCTCGTCGAGCGGGTGGTTTAATGACTAATACTCCTCATTTCATGATATTACTTATAATAAATGCCACTTATAGTGTGGCGGATATGTGCATGGATGTTTCCGAAGAGGGTTAAAAGCACCAAATTGTGCACAGTAGCATCTTTTTATGAGTAGAACAAAATTTCACATGTTTTGGCTATAATAGAATTCAATAGAAGAAAATCACTAATCACCCGTTTTCAGGAGTTAGCAGCAAAATAGCGATGGCCCCACTTCAAATATCTATTAAGCAAATAAAACTACATCAATTGTAAAAGTTTGATGCTTTTAACCTCAACGGGAACTACTGATCAATAATTTTACACATATCCGCCTCACTATTAGGCCTGTTTTATACGTCGAATTTTGGTCGCGTCGAATGCAATTAAGACAATAGATATAATGAGATGATAAACCTATTATGACATTAAAGCTTCATTACTCTATCGTTCGAATTGCATTCGACGCAACCGAAATTCGACGTATAAAACAGGCCTTATTCAATACTTAACGGTTTTGTGATGTGAATTTGCATTTGAATTGGTTCTCTGCCCAGTCGACTCTGATAATTTAATTATAGTTAACTTCAGTGGGCAGTGATACCAATTTGTGCAGTCTGTGCTAAATAGTAGAATTTGTAGTGATAGCATTTGTTGTTATAAATTCTTAATTAATAGATCCCACTAAAACTTTGTAAACAGTTCATCTTCACCGCTTAATTACATCACTTAATTAATTAAATGTTCTCTATTGAGCTTCAAACTAAGTTCGAAGCCTCTAGTCTCCTTGAATTTCGTATTCAGTTCCATGATTCTGTAAATTTTTCAGGGGGATACCCGGTAGTCTCCAAATTGGCAGACCACTACTGCCGGATTATGAGTTATGGAATGTGTAGTGATAAACATTTCGCAAAATTAATTAAGTTCGATTCCAATTGATGGCCGACCAGATCGGTTCGCTAAATTACTGTTCAATCGCGAGAATACCTTGTCCTTGTCGTCCTTGTGTCGGCTTGTGCGTTTATTGCATGCTTGTTGTCGTCAGCAGTGAAGTCAAAAGAAAGAAATAAATGGAGTCAAATTATCTGCTCAAAAACAGTTTCCGAGTCAGTCCAACCGGGAATCAAACGGCCCAGTTATAGTCTCTGGTTTAATGGCGTACCAGCGCTCGCATACTTTTGTACTGATGCGTTTCCACCGGTTTACATTAATACGATGGAAAACGGATATCTCCATGAACGAAAACGGAGCTTTTCGAAAACAACCTTGGAAAGTGGAGACGTTTGAAGACGGAGGAGTATCGGACGTGCGAAAGCGAAGGCCGGTATTGAGGACGTGCGAAAGCGAAGGTGTAGAGCAGGACCATAGATATCTTATATACACTAGATAGCGCATCTCTTTTAGTAAAATTGAAGCCAATAATATTCCAGCGGTTACCCCCATTTGAATAGATGGCGGCCATGTTGGTCGTTCCCACTTGCTAATAAACGCTTAAAAACAACAATAACTTTCATCATTTGAATAGTTTAAAAGCGTATTTGGAATAGGGTTAACTTAATCTTTAAGTTCCCTGTTTAAGAAATAGAAAACATACGAATCTTCTCATTTCATGGGAACGACCTGAGACTGCAATCACGGCTTCAATTTTTGAATTGCAGAATAATTAGATGCACTATCTAGTGTATATAAGATATCTATGAGCAGGACGTGCGGAAGCGAAGGTTTTTAAAAACGCGGACGTTATGAACACAATCGGTATGGGTGGCGATTGTGTTGTTTGGGACTAATCCGCAAGCACAACTTGCAAAGACAACATAAAATGCCTGAGACGTCATCATGTATGCAGAATTATTATGTATTCACCCAACGTGCATGGATATTTCATCCACGAAACCAACGCGTCCTGTCTGTTTAAATATGGATATAAATATGTGCTTGTTCCTGGTAGATCGTTAATATGCTAATTGCTATAAAGCCACGGTCAAATAAAGAATAAGAGTTGGCAGTCACACACGTTGACAGTTACCTCGGGAGACATTTCAAGCTCTAGATTACTGACAAAATAAAGGTTCGATGAGTGTTCCAACTATACGTTTTAACTTGAATAGAATACACGATACTTTAGTGTTGGGAAAGCATTAAGAACAGCTAACTGACCAATGACTGCCAACTCTCATCAGCTGTCATGATCTCATTCTTGTTTGATCAGGCTAGTGCCCAGTGGCGTAGGAATATTTGGTGTATATGTCCTTAGACATATTTAGTGTGGGGGCCTGTTGACTGTTGTCATTGTTTGACTGAGATATTATATTTATATTGAATATTATAGAATGCTCTGGAAAATTCCGTGTCTATAACAATAACAGTCTCCAACACATGTACAGTGAACTTCTTATAAGAATAACTTTTGTTTTATTTGAAATGGAATAAAAAAATCAGCTACCGTTGTCGATTTAGCATTATTAATTTTGCATTTTCCCATTGATTCTTCACCCGAATTTTTTACGTTTTCTAACTTCCTGGGCGATAGGCCATGGCTGATGGGGGCCCAAACTGTCGGGGCCCTTAGTTTTTGAACTAACCAGTATATACCTAATGAGCTTTACGCCACTGCTAGTGCCGGCAGTGTTTGGTTGTGCTCTAGAAAGCCGTTTGGAGTTTTGACTGCCATGCAAGTTGCAGTTGTAATAACCTTATTGATGATTATCAGACATGTTGCAAGGTTGTTTCCAAAATTTCGATACAGTCATGATATAACAATAGTCGGTTATACTGATCATGCATGACTGTATAGCAGACGTGTTGAACAACCTTATAACAAGTCTGGTAATGCCATCGAGCTTGTTACAAGTTGTTAAAGAATACAACAACTGGGAACAAGCAGTGCGGACACAACTTGTCGACAGCTTGTGAACAGATTTGTGACAATTTGTTTGCAGACCTGTAACAACTTGTGCGTTTTTTACGCACCATCAAAAACCATTAGTGGTTGAGAGTTCAGGTTTTCGCTACATATGATACGAGTTTGATGTCCAACCGTGACAATTCAAATTTTAAAAAATCAATTAAACTTATTCAATTATTTTGTTTATTATATATAAGTAAACATAGACTGAATGCCTGCAGAGATGCAGGGGATGCGTATATCATTGGTAAATATTATACCTGCAGAGTGACTTCAATGGGTTAATTACTGTGTAGTTACGGCCATGCAATGGAGCCAGCTGGTATACGAAGCGGTGTCTACATGACCGTCAGTTGTGAAAACACTAAAAAATTACCGAGAAGCGTGAGGAAAAAATACTGTTTACCGTTTCAGAACACTTTTCAAAGATTTACCGTTAAAATACCAAAATTGTCGCGTTAAAATACCAAAATGTTTACTGTTTACTGATTTTCAGACCCCCCTCCCATCTAGACCCTCATATAGTTGCCGTAGCTGTTCCTGGTTACTTAGGTCTAATAAATGTATATAAATTTTCACTCCGGCAATGATTTCCATCTACAAGACCTTTCAACTATTATATAATATTTCAATCGAGTGTGACAAAATCTTGAATTTTTAATGTCCGTCAAATAATTTGTCCGAACGGAATATGTCAGCAATGGGCTTTACTGACTCCTTCCTCCATTACTGTTGGTCTAACGTTAAAAGCAGACTGGACTGAGTCATTGAATGAAGTCTGCCTCGTCTAAGCAAGTGATGAAAAAAAGCAGTGATGCGCATATGACGAGTTTACATGAAGTATTGTAGTGGGGAGAGATGGGCGAAGGGGCTGATGGGAAGAGTGAATGAAGTGATATTCACATTGATATATATATATATATAGACCAGCGTAGTCCCAGTCGTTCTGAAGCAAGCGCGAGAAAAAACGTGGATGTAGTACGAGACTGGGATGTGGTGTGACGTCTGAAGCGTTCCGCACAGCACACCCAGGCATAAAACTTTTAAGACTTATTTAAATATATCAAAACAGCGAATAGAGAGAGAGAGCCTGGGACTAGGCTGTATATAGACATTTCGGCTGTGAATTCTAGACCCCACACACAGCCGAAATGTCATGCCAATTGTAAATGCCACTTAGGCCTGTTTTATACGTCGAATTTTGGTCGCGTCGAATGCAACTAAGACAATAGATAATGAGATGATAAACCTCATTAAGCTCCATTATCTATTGTTTGAATTGCATTCGACGCGACCGAAATTCGACGTATAAAACAGGCCTTATTCAATACTCAACGGTTTTGTGATGTGGATTTGCATTTGAATTGGTTCTCTGCCAAGTTGACTCTGATAATTTAATTATAGTTAATTTCAGTGGGCAGTGATAACCAATTTGTGCAGTGCTAAATAGTAAAATTTGTATAGTGATAACATTTGTTGTTATAAATTCTTAATTAATAGATCCCACTAAAACTTTGTAAACAGTTCATTTTCACCGCTTAATTACATCACTTAATTAATTAAATGTTCTTTATTGAGCTTTTTGAACTAAGTTCGAAGCCTCTAGTCTCCTTGAATTTCGTATTCAGTTCCATGATTCTGTAAATTTTTCAGGGGGATACCCGGTAGACTCCAAATTGGCAGACCACTACTGCCGGATTATGAGTTATGGAATGTGTAGTGATAAACATTTCGCAAAATTAATTAAGTTCGAATCCAATTGATGGCCGACCAGATCGGTTCGCTAAATTACTGTTCAATCGCGAGAATACCTTGTCCTTGTCGTCCTTGTGTCGGCTTGTGCGTTTTTTGCATGCTTGTTGTCGTCAGAAGTGAAGTCAAAATAAATAAATGGAGTCAAATTATCTGCTCAAAAACAGTTTCCGAGTGTCCAACCGGAAATCAAACGGCCCAATTATAGTCTCTGGTTTAATGGCGTACCAGCGCTCGCATACTTTTGTATGCGTTTCCACCGGTTTACATTAATACGATGGAAAACGGATACCTCCATGAACGAAAACGGAGCTTTTCGAAAACAACCTTGGAAAGTGGAGACGTTTGAAGACGGAGGAGTATCGGACGTGCGAAAGCGAAGGCCGGTATTGTGGACGTGCGGAAGCGAAGGTGTAGAACAGGACGTACAATCATGGGTGGCGAGTGTGTTGTTTGGGACTAATCCGCAAGCACAACTTGCAAAGACAACAGTCATAATGATGTCTGAGACATCAGCATGTATGCAGAATTATTATGTATTCACCCAACGTGCATGGATATTTCATCCACGAAACCAACGTCCTAGCTGTCTGTTTAAATATGGATATAAATATGTGCTTACTGCTTGTTCCTGGTAGATCGTTAATATGCTAATTGCTAAAGCCGCGGTCAAATAAAGAATGAGAGTTGGCATCACACGCATTGACAGTTACCTTGGGAGACATTTCAAGCTCTAGATTAACAAGCTAGTGTTGGGAAAGCATTAAGAACAGCTAACTAACCAAGGTCGCGCCAACTCTCATCAACTGTCATGATCTCATTCTTGTTTAATCAGGCTAGTGCCCAGTGGCCTAGGAAGAGGGGGTCCTTAGACATATCAGTGGTGTGGGGAGCCCTGTTGACTGTTGTCATTGTTTGACTGAGATATTATATTTATATTGAATATTATAGAATGCTCTGGAAAATTCCGTGTTTATAACAATAAGAGACTCAAACACATGTACAGTGAACTTCTTATAAGAATAACTTTTGTTTTATTTGAGATGGAATAAAAAAATCAGCTACCGTTGTCGATTTAGTATTATTAATTTTTGCATTTTCCCATTGATTCTTCACCTGCATTTTTTACGTTTTCTAATTTTCTGGGCGATAGGCCATGGCTGATGGGGGCCCTAACTGTCGGGGCCCTTAGTTTTTTAACTAACCAGTATATACCTAATGAGCTTTACGCCACTGCTAGTGCCGGCAGTATTTGGTTGTTAGTCGTTGCTCTAGAAAGCCGTTAGTAGTTTTGACTGCCATGCAAGTTGCAGTTGTAAATAACCTTATTGATATTATCAGACATGTTGCAAGGCCGTTGTTTCCAAAATTTCGATACAGTCATGATATAACAATAGTCTGTTATATCATGACTGTAACAATAACAATATAAATATAACAATAGTCGGTAATGCCATCGAGCTTGTTACAAGTTGTTAAGAATAACAACAACAGTTGTTAAAGAGTAACAACAACTGGGAACAAGCAGTGCGAACACAACTTGTCGACAGCTTGTGAACAGATTTGTCACAATTTGTTTGCAGACCTGTAACAACTTGTGCGTTTTTACGCACCATCAAAAACCATTAGTGTTTGAGAATTGAGAGTTCAAGTTTAAAAGTTTTCGCTATACATATGATACGAGTTTGATGTCCAACGGCCGTGACTAAAAAATCAATTAAGCTTATTTCAATGATTTTGTTTATCATATATAAGTAAACATAGACTGAATGCCTGCAGAGATGGGGATGCGTATATCATTGGTAAATATTATACCTGCAGAGTGACTTCAATGGGTTAATTACTGTGTAGTTACTGCCATGCAATGGAGCCAGCTAGTATATGAAGCGGTGTCCACATCAGTGTAATATGCCTGTTATAGTATAGCTACAAAATTTTGAGGGCCATGCACGTGTTTATCAGTGCAATTAACTGTCGAGCGAAACCCTCTTGAATTTAAAGTGGTTATTATTATCATTAAAATAGAAGGCCCTTGTTTGATATTGGACTCATGGGCTGTACCTCACGTCCTCACCGTGTACAAATCCTGTTTCTCAGCTATCGCTATCCAGTATTGGATTCCTAATTCATTATACCGCGAAAATACAATGTCAACGAGCTCAATCGCCGTTCCTGTGCACAAATCCGGTAAACATAAACACATAACACAATCACTTCTGTTTTGTTTTTCTCCAGGCCATCATATCTATCAAAATACAATGCATGGAGCTAGTATGAAGTGGTGTAATGAATTAGCAAGGGTGGGTTGTAGCAAAGTAGTTGTAGTTCGCTACTGTAGCGAACTACAATTTTCAAGTAGCCAGTAGTTTCTGACTACTTTTTTAAAACAGTAGTTGTAGTAATAGCGAACTACATTTTGCCTGAAAGTAGCCAAGTAGTTGACTACTTTTCAATCAGCGAATCGCTATTCGCTACTTTTTAAAATTGTTAGCAACTTGATAGAATAACATGATATTGAGACACGGTTTGCTTAAAATCAATACTCAATAGTCAATTTCATTAGTACACTCCTGAACACTGTAGTGCTTACAAACTGTTGCTTTGTGTTTACTGTTGTTACTCGTAAGTCGATTTGTTATAGATTACATTACAGCCTGAGTTAGTAGATGCTCCAAATATACTAAAACTAAAAGTATATAGTGTAGCGAAATAGCGAAATAATTCGCTACATTTTTTAAGCAGTAGCTGTAGTCAGTAGCGAACTACCTTTGTTCAAAAGTAGCAGTAGTTGTAGCTGACTACATATTTTTGAAGTAGCTGGAGTTATAGCGAACTACAAAAATTTTGTAGTCAACCCACCCTTGTGAATTAGTAATCCAATAGGGAAAGCGATAGGCGAGGTGGAACGTGCAACCACGATGAATTAATAAGTTGAGGAACAGGATATATTTGTATGCGAGGTACAGTCCAATATCAAACAAAGGCTTTCTATTTTAATAACAATAAACACTTTATTTCCTCAAAATTTCTAAAATTCCGTAGCTTTGAAGTTACTGTCATGCAATGGAGCCAATATGCAGAAGCGTGCCTATACATGCGTGTAATATATCGAGTCACCAATTTCGTGCATATAGTTCGATCAAGATATGATGGTCTGGAATTGAAAAAGGAGTCATTGCATCTGTTATGTTTTTGTCACAGTTTATGTCAACTTAATTTGTGTATGGTCACGGCGATTGATTTTTGCATTGATTGTATTTTCGCGGTATCAACTATAATGAATTAGTAAACCAATATATGGGGATAGCGATAGCTCAGTTGAAACGTCAGTACAACCACGATGAATTAACAAGATTTAATAATAAGTTCTTTGAATGTTTGCTTGGCGATAAAATATAATTGTTTTTGTTTGTGGAAACACCACGTAAATTTACGTGGTGTTTCCACAAACAAAAACAATTAAGATTTAATAAGTTGAGAAACAGGATAGTTGTACAGGGTGAGGCACAGCGCAACAGCAAACAAAGGCTTTCTATTTTAACTCTTTATTTCAAGAGGGTTTCACTCGACCGTTTGCATGATAAACACGTGGCTCTCAAAATTTTGTGGCTACTGCCTGCAGGTATATTACAACTATGATTCAATCAAGTAAGATGCAAACAAAATCTTTGATGTTACATGTAGACACCGCTTCATACTAGTTCCATTGCATGGCAATATAACTACACAGTAATTAACCCATTGAAGCCACTCTGCAGGTATAATATTTACCAACCGATATACGCATCCCCCATCTCTGCAGGCATTCAGTCTATGTTTACTTATATATAGTAAACATTAAAAAAGTCATTGAAATAAGCCATTAATTAAATTTTGAACTGAATTTGAACTGTAACGGTTGACACAATATATTAACGACTCTTATAACATTCAATATTTTTAGAAAACAACAGCACTAGAACGTATTATCTATGCTTTATATATCTTAGCATATACTAAAAATTTAAATTAAGGCTTGCACGTAGCGAACAAAACCGTTATACTCGTCAACGTCTACAGTAATTATAACCCTTCTCGTGCCAATATCACTATGGAGTTATAAAAAATGCATGCAGGGGGCGGATTTAAAAACCGTTAAAATTTAAACATTTGAATTTTTGACTATGCATTTCAGTTTCAGTTGCGAGAGTATAAAAGGAGAATGGAACAAACCGTTGTTCAGTCTACGAAGGAACGGCACGAGGGTAACTTGGTTCAAAGAAATTGAAAAGTGAAGTGACGGGCAAAACGTTCTAACACTATGGCAGTGAAATTATCCGTTGTTGCATTGATGTGTATGGTTCTTAGTTCAGTTTGTGCTAGATATACATTTTTTGGTAAGTGTAAATCCGTTTTACTTTTACTATCACAGTATATGTTACAATTTTGTGCCCAAATATGTTACAATTATAACTCATTTAAGAGTACTGAACCGTATATTTCATTCTATTGGTAATATAATTTCCACTCGCAATTTTGCATCGAAATTGTGAGTGGCTTAAACATTTTGCAACACTGGAACTCGCAGACTGAACTCGCAATCACAGACGTTTCCCACATCGGGGAAACAAACATTTGGGCCGAAATGGTCGAAAATTTGAAGAACATTAATTAAATCCTAAATGTGGAATGAAATGCGATTTCAACCGAACACTTTAATTCAAATTGTATTTGATCATTTTTTATCGCAATGATTCAGCCATAAATGTTCATTTAACAGGTAAAAGCCTGATCTTTATATAAATACAAAAACAGAAGACCTGTATGTATATAACGAGTATTTGATAGAAATTTGCCATGCATATCGATCATCGGACTATTTATTGTAGACCATTGTACTAGTCTACATTTATAAGCTTCTAGTTTGGTTTAATATGCCGAGAAGCTTCTTTTCCTTCGCTAAATTTGATTTAGCCTTAATTGATACACTGTTTTTAATGCTTACAGATTCGTATATATAACCTAACTAATTCGTGTTAAAATTATCGATCGATATTACTTATTAGCCGCATAAATAACGTGATCATCTGAGTACTAGATAAAACATAAGCAGCCGATAAAGATCGGATGCGAATGTTTTATCGTGCTTATAAAATGACCCATTTTATGAGTTCATTGGCGATGTAATTTTAAAAATAAACATTGTCTAAGCCGAGAAAATCAAAGCTGAAGTTCATGTAAATCAGGACAAATCTTTATGCGATTTACAAACATTGATTAAACATTCATTTCTTTTGAATTTTCCTCATGAATTATTAATGATTTTATAACGTAGCTTAATCATTTAAGAAATGCACTATTCTCCAAGTTGCATTTTGAGAAAATTTATATATGCACATTAATTAAAAGATTATTTGAATGTAAGTAATATTTTTAGTATTTATTTGAAATTGTTTAGATACCGAGACAAATGTCAAAAGGGAACCCAAAGGGTGGAGTAAGTGACTACCTTTAAAATAATATAAAATAAGAAATATTTTAATTTATGCGATGCTATATTAATAAGTTAAGCGCCGCGCGAACGAGGATGATTCATGCAGAATTAATTAATGAAAGTTAATTGCAAATCTCGCTCGAGTTTAACCGCCTATTACCGCACTTTCATAAACTCTCGTCTCTCAATCATAAACTTTGAGTTGTTTCAAATTTTGATGGGCGGAGTTGACGAGAGTTAGCGGTAATGATCCCACAGAACTATCATTTCCTCTAATTCTCGTTTGATTAGAGCTTTATAATAACAGTAAGTCAAACTGATATTTCGGATTTGTAAACTCCTTCACTCCTTGAAATTTGTAAACTACTTATTTTTATCTGCCGAATGTCTCTTGATAAATATAAACATTTCTTTTGTTCCAGATGAAAGTAGTTGTAGCCGCCCAGAAGATGGAATTTGTAAAAAGCGAGACCAATCGTGGTGCAAATATCCACGCGTTCGCCAGCAATGTCCAAGATTGTGTGGCGTCTGTGGTAAGATTGATTTAAACCTTCTTCTTGAATGACTCAGTACCCTCAGTACACAGCTAGCTGTTTATAATTCCTCCTCTAATTAAACGGAGGTTTCTAATTTTCAATTGATCTAGACATAAAAGCAATTGTTAAAATCATTGTTTCGAAAATCTGTGTATATATATTGAAAAGCTGCCTTAAATCTACTTAAACGCAGAATGGTGATAAGTAATATACGATTTAATGAGATTCCATTTCAGCTAATATAGCGCCGTCATACAGGGAAATCGCCACAGGTTCCCCCAGTGGCGTGCTGGGTAATATTTTTCTCGGGGGGCCAGTGGGCTGTCAACAAATATGCGCCCCTATAATGTTTCGCTTGATAAACGGGGGCCGAAGGCACGAGCCGAGCGCCGCAGGTGCGAGGTTTGTCTAGGGGGGTCCGGGGGCATGCCCCCAGGAAAATTTTTGAATTTAGAGTCTCTGTAATGCCATTTCCTGGACTTTGGGGGAAGATTTGACAGAAATCTGATGGTCAGGAAACGGCATTATAACGTTTCGAAATTTGCAACTTGGTTTGAATTTAGTAGTAGTAGTACTTATATTATGCAATGCTAACAACTTCCAGCGATTAATCTAACCCCAATTCTATTCTCTACTGATCCAGTGATCTGAATACAATTACAACATACAGCTCTTTTATACAATAACACACGGACCCCACGCATATGCATTTTAAGGTTTCCCTGCCTGGCTGCCAAAAGGGCGCGTTTCAGCATTATTTCATTACTCACATTACTCCATGATGTTTCTGGCGCAAACAACTAAATTGCGTACACAACTTTATATTATCATAACTTAAACTATCTAATTTGCGCCGCTCTTGTGATTCGTGAAGCATAATAAAGGGCATAATACGAGCAAAAAAGGGCATAATTCCCGTGATCGCTTTGAAACCTGACCAATATTCCGGTGATGAGACATTGCGTGTGATCACAGTTCATGTTTCTATATGAACGATCTCGTGTGAGTCGTGAGGTAGCAAATTAGCAAATACGGTTAGACAAAATAGTCTGTATAATTTAATATATCACTTTGTCGCCTATGTGCTTAGTCTGTTTTATAAGCCTATAAACACATCTTTTCTCGGCGGAAGGAACTATATTTTTTCGAATGCGTTTTTTCCCACCCACTTTCAAAACTCGGCGCGGGATCGGCGCCCCCTTTTCATTTTTGCGCCCTGCAAGAATTGCCAGCTGGGGGGGCCGTGGCCCCCCGGCCCCCCCTGCCAGCACGCCACTGGGTTACGGCGACCCCATAATTAACTTTACAATTACAATAAATTTAACAGTCGATACAAACTGTCAGTAAGACAAGCTACAATCGATGCAGCGGACAACTTAAAACTCCATCAAGGAACCTAGCCGTTTTACATTTAACACACGAGATTTCCAAGTTCGAGGATCGTCACAATGTAATACAACTTTAGTCCAGATTTGAAAGCATGCAAACTCCAATATTACGGACCGGAGTTGAACCATTTTTAATCGAACTGAAGGGATCAAGTCTTTTTAACTTCCAATTAGAACTTTCATGTACAATTTAATATGAATTTATGCTGTTCTAATATGCTCGTACGATTACAATGCATTCTAAACTTCCAGACTAGCAGAGGTAATGAAGTTTGGGCGTTTACAACAAAAGGGTGATTTCTAAAGGGTCACTTTTTTTTTAGACACCCTGTATATGTGGGTATACAACACCTCATTAAACATTGATTTCTTTTGAATTTTCTTCTTGAATGATTCAAAGCCAGAGGCAATTTTTTTTAAATGTCACTGACGTATTTGCAATGAAAAGTGTTCAATCTGAAACCTAAAATGTTTTTGGCGTCTCTCTCAAAATTACCGTGTTTTCGCTTTATTCTCTAGTTTACAGAGTTTAGTAGCAACCTTTTTAAATGCATCTGCCGATTGAGAAACATGAAATAATTAATAGTGAAAAATTGTCAATTAAAATACAATTATCAATGATGCTTTAAAATTGACGCCATATTTACAGCCGTATATTAAGCAAAACTTACTGAACTTCAGACATCATTTTCTCTTTGGCGTACCGTCTAGAATCTCTTCATTTTAGCATTATTTTACAGATAAAGCACTAAACATACTTTTAAAGTTTGTTTGCCATTTGAGAAACGTATCGAAAAATAAAAATTTTGAATTTAGTCATAACCTCAAGTGGTATATTATACGCATTAGTTTTGGGCGCGTGTTACGTGACATACAAAAAAATCTCTTAATGACTTCTACAAATTTGGATACCAAATACTATTCTGATATCTTTACTTCTTTGCTACTAGCTCCATTTACTGGTGTGTGTCCCACCAGTTACATATTTGGCTGCTGTTGGGATGGTAGTGAGTCACTGACACCGGACAAATCTGATTGCAATGGTGAGTTTATAACAGAAGGAATACTCTCTGCACAAACAGAAAATATTTGGATAAATTCATGGTATAATTACCAGTATTTATGGATATGAAACAGAAGCAGTTTAATTAAAGTTTGATAGTTACCATTTTCAATTCAGCATAATTAATTAGTATTTAAAACACGAGTGCTTTATTAGATATAAAACACGAGGGCATAGCTCGAGTTTAAGTGGCGTTAAAAACGAACCATCTAAAGAGTTCATTGGCAAAGTAATCATGTTTAAAAATTAACAAGTTTATGTAAATGAACATGATTTTTAGTCACACATAAAACCACCTACAGTACACGCTAGTGATTTCCTTTATCTTTTCCGCTCATGAATTATTAATGAATTATTAATCATTTCTAGTACATGTCAATTATTTTCAATTAGGGAAAGTTCATTTTTTATGTCGGAGGAGGGAAGAGGGGGGATGGTAACACTCAGTTTTTAAATACTATTATACCCCCTTCCCTCGAGTGACAAAAATCTTAACAGCCTCCCCCCCCCTAAGAATCATACAAATTTTAAGCCCTCCCTCCCCCTCGACACCCAAATCCCATCTAGCGTGCGATGTTTCTAAATTGACTTAAATGCAGCACGCATGAAACAGAATGTGCCAATGTGGGTCTATTTAGGTTGACTGCCTCAGCTAAAATGCTTAGAATAATTAATATTAATTATTTATTAAAATGTTAAACGTATATTTAGAAATAAAAAGCAACCCTAAATTTTTTCTCTAAAATCCAAGCGTACATAATCCTTGGAATTGTTACAAAAGAAAGAAAATATTTAGAAAATATTTTGGAAGAAGCACCAGATAATGTTATTTAGTACGCTCCATTAGAATAACTTAAATGTATACTTGGGAAGCCAAAAACAAAATTCACGATTCCCTTAACATTGCTTTACAGAATCATGTTGGGGGCATTTTTTTGGGACACCGTGTATTGTAGGAATGTATTTAGAATATATAATGTATTTGATCTAATAAACATTTGGTCTTCGCAATTATATATGTGATTATGAACGTTCAATATGGTATTTTTATACAGAATGCAGGGATCGTAGTGAAAATATATGCAAAGGGCCTGCAATACAAGAAGATTGTGATATGAAAGCCAACACGCCGATAACAAGAAAGCTCTGCCCTGTTACTTGCGGTGCTTGTGGTGACTTTGGTAAGAGACTACAAAATTGTTAATGGGGGGAAGGCGGCATGCACAGTCGAGCTTTTTATGCAGCCTTATTAGGAGGGCCAGCATTTCATGAATGTCAATGCGAAATAATTGAATTCCTAACTGACGAAAAAAAATACAAAACGTTTTTGGCAATTTTTTCAATGTTTTTACTGTTTTTATGGCACTGTGCCGGATGGCTGGAACAGTGGCGTAACTCTCTCCTCCGCAGAACCTCCTTAAGTATTTACAAATAACTTACATGAAGTTTCCTGAATAAAAGTGAGCGCGCGCGGTGTCATGGGAAGATTGAAATGAAGTTGGGGAGGCTCTGTCAGATAATGCGACGAAGTATGGTTTTTGAACCAAACTAGTTGTTTGACCTTTTTTAAACTTGAAATCGACGGAAATGTGAAAGAAATTGAAATGAATCTTCATAATCTGAGTATCGAAGTTCAATAGAGTCATTTTTATAAAGAAATGTTGCAATTAAAGGTGCTCTACAATCCGATCTGCGCATGTGCACAAAGGAGCCCACTTTTTATGATACAAACAGTTTAACTATGTTTTGGGTTCTTGAAAAGCCTGATTGTTGTTTCTTGATAATTTATTATACTCTAGAAGCTTGAAAATATAAATAGTTGTGGAATAAAGCTCAATATTTTGGACACAAAAATGTAAACAAAGGCTTTGTTTACATATAGACTGTAGGGCACCTTTAAGAGGATATTTATAATCAGATAGCTCGTATCCATTGATATTCGTTTGCAATTTCTCAATATTTCTCGATGCAAATGGACATAAGAAGATATTGATATTGAATTCACCCCAGGACACTCAAGTACGCCTGAAAATGAAAGTCGAAAACATGTTTTAACACCCCCGATGGTTGATCGAACTTTCCTACAAACGACTAAATACGACGCCATATTGCATGATTGCATTAACTCGCAGAGGCTTCCTTTATTTAGCTCTTCCCATCACTCCTTGCGCGCTCACTTTTTCCTCACTAGAAACTTCATGTAAGCCTCTGCGGAGGAGAGAGGTGGCGTAACGTTATATCAGGGGGCCCCCGGTTCAAAATTTTCGAAGGCCCCCCTAGTAGAAGTGCCAAAGGCACGAGTCGAGCGCCGTATATGCACCAGTTTTCTACGGGGTCCAGGGCATGCTCATCCGGAAAATGTTTTAATCTAGACTCTCTGAAATGCCATTTCCTGGTCTTTGGGGAGAGATTTTACAGATTTCTGATGGTCAGAAAATAACTTTGTATTTATCAGAGGCCCTGGCCAATGTTTTTGCTCTATCGCCTAAGCCTGGGGCCCCCATTTGGCCCATTGTGGTTGGGGGCCCCCGGGTTCTCCCGGTCTGAGCCCATAGTAATTACGCCACTGGGCTGGAACCCGCTGAAAAACATCCGCGTATGACGAATCCACAATCTCAGTGGCTGTCGGTTATCTGACAGCCAATGGATTGTGTATATGAGAAATATGAGAATGCTTTTTTAGTGGGTTCCAGGCATCCAGCATGATGTTTTATTTGTCATTTTGTGCAGTTCTTTTTATCATGAACTGGCATGACAATTGACCATTTGCGTAATAGACTAAATTTTGAATTAAACAAGTCTGGACAAAAATTTCATCACAGCTTGAAGGAGCATCACAAAATTAGTAATATTCCAAAGTTTCGTTGCAAAATGTTATAAAATGCGGAAAATATAGCCTTGCGAAATTTGCAATTTTCAGTCATTTTAGATTACAAACGGGAAATTGACAGCCCCAAACACTTCGAGGCTGTCAATTTCCGGTTTGTAATCTAAAATGACTGAAAATTGCAAATTTCGCAAGGCTATATTTTCTGCATTTTACATCATTTTGCAACGAAACTTTGGATTATTACTAATTTTGTGATGCTCTTTCAAGCTGTAATGAAATTTTTGTTGAGATCAAAATTTAGTCTATTACGCAAATGGTCAATTATATCAAGATTATAAGCTACTTCACATGCATTCATATGCTGCATCAGTCACAGTACATCGATCGGAAAATTGTAGAAACGTTAATTTTCAGTAGATATTTACGACCATATGTTTGTGACTTGCGTCTGTGGTGACAAGTCCAAATGAAGTCACAAGTCATTTTGTTCGAGTCTGAGACACAACTCGTTAATCTGAGTTAACTAGTCAAGTCCAAGTCACAAAAATTGCGAGTCCGACTTTAGTCCAACTCGAGTCCAAGTCATACGACCCAAATACAACTCACAACTTTGGTCTCATATAAGCAACTCCTCGGAGTCATATCTTTTGTGTAGAGCTAGATAAATTGAACTGAAAAATATCTTAGTGTAAAGGTGTTGGGATGACGCAAAATTTATGGAAAACCTATCTTATCAATGTTTACCAATCTTGCACAAAATTTCTGTAACTCTGCTTATTTTCATTTTCCTAGGCAACTAGAGAAAACGATTTGCAACGGAGCATTTGACGGCTCTGCATATAGAAGTGAATTAGATTTGATGTGATCAGCAGCGGTTATAATTAATTACGACGGATCTGATAAAAGATATAGAACGCAACATAATTGTGTACGTGTATATAGTTATAGTTCTATTATGTAATTTTAATTAATGTACGATTGTAAATCGTTTTGGAAAATAGGATAATGAAAAGTGAATAAATAAAGATTTTTCGCGATGAATCTCAAAGTTCCAATTGTTATTAATACTCGCGGTCAAATTAGGATGAGAGATGATGCGCTCCTCTCCCTCGGGATTGACCGCCAACTCTCCTGGAAGAGGATGTTCCCTTAAATATATAATATATTCTTACTTCTAAAATTCTAAAAGGCCCCTTAATGGGGAGAAATATTCATTCCAATTTTTGTTAATTTTTGTTTCAAATATTAATTCCTATTCCTACTCTTAATATTCACACGTATACTACTTCAAAACCCACTATAGTATTTAAGCCAGGTTTCTATATGGTCGTAACGGTCGTAAAGATTGAGTCACGATCTTTCTCATCAGCCGAAACACAACATTTTAGAACTGAAAATACGCGGAGTGATTATAACTAGAGAATACTCATGATTTATTTATGGTTCACACGTACAAACTATTATAAACTGGCCGTTGCGAAAGATCGTGACTCTATTTTACGACCATTACGCGACCATATGGATAACCAGACTTTAGTATTCATCCCCAACTGATCAACTTTGAGCTTGTGTTCAAATCAAATTTTATTCCAGTAGGTCTCCCGAAAATTAAGGTAGCGTTGCATTATTTAAAGCTATTTTACAGATTTATTTAAAACTGAAATAAAACACCTTTTCGCGAGAGCTATGATTTTAATGAGAGTTTATAAAAGTCAACTCTCGTTTACTCTCATGCAACTTTTGTTTCCATAGGCGTACGAGACAGAGGGGCAGGGGAGCAACTGCCCCCCCCCCCAATTCTGGAAAACCATGGAAATTCGGGCAAATGTTATTTACGAAAATTCATGAAAATTCGGGCACATTTATCAGCAAATAGGTTAAATTCAGGTAATTCCATTACAATCCTCCATAAAAATTCGGGCAAACTTTCAACTGCCCCCTGGAAAGCATCAGTCCCGTACGCCTATGTTTGTTTTCGTTTGACATATATAGACATGAGAAAACATTCCCATGAGCCATGAAGCCATGAACGTTTTCTTGCTTGCTTCTGAGTGGGCATTAATTTCAGACTTCGTATATTATAGGGCACTGTTAATTTCAGACTTCGTTACTTCGTATACTTTATGAATTTAATTAAACTATGCCGTTAATTAAAGTAAAATATACTGCAGTATATATAGACTATAGTATAGTACCGAATGCAGCCGGACCTTCTGAGAAACCTCCTATTACCACCGCAAAACTCCTAGCTTTTACAGCAACGTTTTTCATCAGGTAGTTCAGACACCAAGTCACCAACTATGATAGGCTCGGTATAGAATACATTGGGCTACACGGCTAGCCGGACCGCATGTTCGCGATATGAAAAGGACTAATGATTCGCAATTCGTTCGTCAAGTTTGCTTATCCAAAAGCCTGGGTCACACTATTAAAGTTTCTGTGATCACAGTACGAATTTTGCATTGGTAAATTGTAAGTTCTGAAGAATTTGTAAGAAATATTTGAGCAAACTGACTCAGTGTTTAACATTAAGTCATTTCCCTCAAACATTTCGCATACAAATTCTTCAAAATTTCGAGCTTGCCGATGCAAAATTCCTACTGTGATCACAGAAAGCTTTAAGCACGAGGCTTTAAGAATTCTTCGACGGGTTTATACACGAATGCTATCATTTGTTTAAGCGACAAAATATACAAAATACGACCTCACCTTAACTTTAACGACTTCGCATGTACGCCCATATTCGCCATATTTCGCCAGATCTTATAACCATCATTGCAATCGCGTGAATTCCTTGACTATATATAACCAATACAACCATACCTAACCTTTCTGTACACATTTACAAAGAACAGAGCAAACTTTTCACAAACTTTGAAGCGTTTTAAACGACCCGGTGAAGAGTTCCAACAACTATACGCGTGGTGAGAAACTAATTTGAATATTTTTTACTGCTGTGCAGCCAGCGGGGTGTATAAAAAAAACGCAACTCGGAATTTCCTAAGAAACCACTTTGCAATTCTTAAGCATAAAAGATTTTAGGCCCCTGGGAATTGAAATCGAATTGCTAATAGATCATCAGTATTATTGTTGTTGTGCATTAAATAAATGCACAACAATTTTGCTTTATGCACTCGCGTGTGCTGTGTGCAGTAATTTTGACAGTTGTGCTATTTTAAATTCCCAGGCCCCTAAAATCTTTTGTCTTTAAAACAATGTCGATTTCTTGGGAAATTCCGAGTTGCGTTTTTGTTTTATACACCCTGTACAGACAGCGGGGACGAGGTGTATAAAAAAAAACGCAACCTCGGAATTTCCTACGAAATCCACTTTGCAATTCTTAAGTATAAAAGATTTTAGGCCCCTGGGAATTAAAATCGAATTGCTAATAGATCATATTACTGTTGTTGTACTGTACTTGTAAAATATATGCACTCGCGTGTATACTGTATACATGCATGTGTAAGAAATTAGTGACAATGTACAACAGTGGGCAGGGGCGCCGGAGCCACGGGGGCAGCGGGGGCAACTGCCCCCGTTGCCGAAACAGTGCGGGGGCGGCACGGAGGCAACAGGTTGCCCTTTTTCACCAGAACTGCGCTTCGATATTTGTGCGTTATTCACATGAATTGGAATTTATCACTATTTTTAAGCAATATTTAAGCAATCTTAATTTGCTTAATTTTGACCAGTTATAGTAAAATTAATGCCAGAGGCCGCGGAATCACTTTTGTATAATTTTTTGAGTTCCTATAACGTCGGAAATGGCCTTTACAGAGTCTTTACTGCTGCAAAAAGGGCACTTTTTTTCTAGCCCCCCAAAAGTGCATTTTTTCACTTTTAAAAAAGTGGGCCGGAGGCACATGCCCCCATTGCCCCCCGGTTCCGCGGCCCCTGATTAATTTTAAATCAGGCAATATACGTCCGTTTACTGATTTTATTTTGTGCCCTTAACATGGTGCAACAAATAAAATTGTTCAAAATTAATGTCGAAGTTTGCCGACCCACAATAGCCACAAGTAATCGAGTATCCGTACAATAAAGTTTTAACAAATATTGCCGCCCAAAAAAAGGGTGAGAAGCAAGTGCCCTTTTGAAATTAATGGCTGCCCCCGCCGCTTCACATTGCTTCCGGCGCCCCTGACAGTGGGATTTTCAAAACAATGAAAAGACAATAAAAAAATTGATCACTGCCACTGGATGGTGAATGGAGATCTTAGTGGATCCAAGAAAGAGAAGGACTTGACTCAAAAATTGTTGCTTTGTACTTTCCACATTTATTAACTTTATATTTGCAAATATTTACATAGCAATGCATATATAAACCAATTATATATTGTTCAAATTACAGATAAAAATATATATGTGAAAATTATTACTATTTATATATACGTATAAGCTTTTTCGTAATAGATTCTATCACTCCATTTTAACATGATTTTAAGTACAATACATTTACTAGGGGCGGACCATTAGAAATCCCGGGAGGGGGAGGGGGGGTATAAAATTTTTGCGGCACGAATTTTTTTTTCAGTCTCATGTGAAAAAATTTTAAAAGGGTCGAAAAATTTTTCAAGGGTCAAAAACATTTTTCGGTAGAATTTCCTGTCAAAACATGGGTGAAACCCTTATTTTTGGATCAATATCTGTAAAATTTAGGTCTATAAATTCTATTCAATTCCCTCTGAAAGCCATGTAAGTTACTTAATAACTTTACACTCAATCATTTAAAATATTTGATTGTCCTGCCAATCCAGATGATTCGCCCTGCCAATCCAGATGATTCGTATTTTGGGAGGTGTCACACCCCCCATACCCCCCCCTCAAGTTTCGCCCCTGCCCAGGAGCATAAAATCTTGTGATTAACAACAATAGTTTGATTTCTAAAGCAGTAAAGAGGTATCTTTTTTATACACCCTGTATATTGTTATGGTATTGTGCTATGGTATTGTGCTATGGTATTGTGCTATGCAAAGTACAGTGGGAAACATTAGCAGCGCAAGCAATACATACATATGTAGGCTGCAAGAAAACAAAAGATTTTCTGTTATCTCAAATGCAATGCCCATTATTTGAGTAAGCGTTATTTTATACCTGGATAATTTTGTATCAAACCCTGTCTAACGGCTGACAATTTCATTCCTTATCGAGAATGCCTTCAGACTGAAATGAGTGACGTTTTTCAATAGTTTTAACTGTTCTATAAATATTTTATTACTTAAGATAACTCTGACACACTCCACACGTTTTCGGGCATACGTCTCGCAAGATTTCGTTGTCTTTGCAACATGAAGTATCCTTCATTTTGTAACACCGCTGGTCCTTATCTTCACAGGTGTGAGCAGGCGCAGGTGCTCTGTTATTGCCTGGAAAAAATATCAACACATGGATGAAAATTGGCCCATAGCTTATCGAAGCCGGGAAGATGGAATAATTAGAATAGAATAACAATACAGGATGTATAAAAAAAAACTGAACAGATTTGAATAACAGTACAGGGTGTATAAAAAACTGAAACTGAACAGATTTGAATAACAGTACAGGGTGTATAAAAAAAACTGAACAGATTTGAAATTGCTCTCAATTTCCCAAAACAGCTATTAGTATCCAACAAAGTTTCCATCCACTAACTCAAAATACGATTACAGCTTTTAAATTTGGGTGCGCAACTGCGCAAGCCATTTTTAGTTTTAAAGTTTGTTCGTTCACTGCAACCAGGTATATCAATCATGTTTCGCTCGCTACTCTTGTTTAAATAAATGATTACAAAGACCAGTCGAATTGTAATCAAGACCCAACGTTTCGACACTCCAGTCTAGTGTCTTCATCAGGGGTGATCTAAAATTGCGATCGTGGCTTCTTAAATACCCAAGGGATGACGTCACCTGCCAATGAGATGCATGTATTCCACTGGCAAATAGGCACCGTCATCCCCAGCCTAGACCTAGGCCTTCTATTTTTATTGATATTTTTTTAATATTCAGCGCTTTTTCACATGAAAAGACTGGGACTAGGTGATTTGGGGGCGGGGCGGAGGAAGGATACAAGCCTGACGCAAGCGAAAAAATAGAAGGCCTAGTGGATTTCCCAACAACAAGGCTAAAACTGCCCTGAAACTGCCCTGGTTGCGAAATGCCCAATTGTTGCGTTCTCAAACAGAATTATTTGCGACTTAACAGCGAATTTAAACCGATACAGGTAAAATAAACTCATTTATAGTATAACTTACTATTTTTATTTGTATACACGTCTAGAAAATCGGGGGTTTTATCATAAAGTTTGAAGCAACACTATTATTATGTTGACAAGGTGAAGCGAAAGCACAAAATAATAATTCTTTTATTCGCAAGACAATCTACTGTTTTGCTTTGAATAACTATATTTGGGAATGAGGAATTTGAAATTATTGTTCAAATATTACGGATATACCATTTGTAAACAATGTACGTTTTTATATACAGTACTGTACGGGCTAATAATATATGTATCCGTTTTATTTAATAAATTATAATTGTATATGTGTTTGTATATTTTACAAACACAAGACTGCTTCTTGCCAAAATTGAGAAAATATATATTAATGTAGTTGTGTATAAGACAAAATTTCATGAAAGATTCTACTTTTGGTATATATTTTGACTCATTTTGTGCTTTCGCTACACGTTGTGAAGTAAATGTCAACATATTAAATAATAGTGTTGCTTTGAACTTTATGATAAAAACCCCGATTTTCTAGACGTGTATACAAATAAAAATAGTAAGTTTATACTATAAATGAGTTTATTTTACCTGTATCGGTTTAAATTCGCCGTTAAGTTGCAAGTAATTCTGTTTGAGAACGCAATAATTGGGCATTTCGCAACCAGGGCGGTTTCAGGGCCATGTTGTTGGGAAATCAACTAGGCCTTCTAGGCTTGGTTCCTCCGCACCGCCCCCAAATCACCTAGTCCCAGTCTTTTCATGTGAAAAAGCGCTGAATATGAAAAAATATAAATAAGTGACTAGAAGGCCTAGGTCTAGGCTGGGCTCTGGGATAATCCATCTCAGACATACAGAAAACTGTATGTCGACCGAACTGCGCATGCGTTGGCAAAAGCAAAACAAATTGTTTGAAATATTTTATTGTTTCGTCTATAAAATGATGATTTTTTCGAGGTTTTGGTGGAAATGTTGATGTTCTTCATAGTGGGATACAAAAGGTGTGTTAGCGACTGAATAAGGAAAATATTGCGTGTGAAACAGGGTCAGTATAGAGCCGGCAGGAGCCGCGAAGAGTGCTGTTGTTGAAGAAAAATGTCACAATTAATTGTAAATCTTGTCCATTCACCTCTGTGTCAGTTTGAAAAAGCTTTAAATGTAGAGACATTTGTGGTTCCTCCAGCATAATTTAGCCGTTTAATGCTATTATGTTTCTAATGGTTGAAAGAGCGCGTGGAAAGGGCAATTTAAGAACAAAAACAATTACAATGTACTGTGTGTTAATGCTACTGTAGTATTAAAATACCTGAAAAGAGTCTCAATTCTAATATTATTAAAGTCGGTTATAAACCTTGATAATATTAAAGTTTTCAGAAGATTTGTATATCAGAGGAATATTAAAAGGAATTTAGACTTATAAAACATATCATTAAAAATATGAATATAGTGAATTCCATGTTTATATTGTGTTATCATCTCTAGAAATTAACAGTTTATAAACCAAATCCTTGTTATATTTTTTAACTGCCCTTATAGCTTTCCTTATATGTTTTAATATTTGCCAGCAGTTTAGTAGGTTAGGGATGCAACAGCACTTTTCAAATTATTGAATTATAACCAAATTTTGTGTCTGGATAGGAATTACTATTAAAGATTTACAGTTTGTAATGATAGAGTTGGAGCAAGTTAAGCTGCAATGTGCCTAAGTTTGCCCTACTTTGTTATTTTAAGCTGTTTAATGCCAGATTTTTTTCTTGTCAAGGGGAAAGTATTGGACTTGGTATTTGAATGGGTTAACCAGTCCATCTGCTAGTCTGCACGCAGACTATATAATGATATATATGTCATATAGCCTGTGTGCAGGCACAGGTGCAGGCTATCCATCTGCATGTCTACCTATCTTTGGTTAATTATCTCATTAGATCATTAAGCCACAATGCTCTTTAGTGCACCCTATTTTGTTATTACACTGTACTTCTGGACAATATTTCTCATCAATGGCTGGAAATGTACTTGACTTCATGTTGATTACTCATTACTGCCATTAATTAATTAACTACAGTACTAAATAGGACATTCAAGGTTGGAGATATAATAGCAATAGAGGTTGCTATCATTGTAGCATTCAGGGGCGTCGCTAGCCCAAATTGTCAGGCATTTGGCAATTTATTGTATCGCAATCAGGAAATTATTTTCGTGGCCAGCATGATTTGAATTGGATAGGAAGGGAAAAAACTGAAATATATGAGTTTTTGTTGCCCCTTCTCAGAGTAGGTATGTGTTGTTTTATAGTGTAAATAACAAGTTTTGATATTGCAATCAAACTGACAGGGTAATTGTCATGACCATGGTAATAAAAATATTTCTATGGCTCGGCATTTATATTGGGCAATTTTTTATCATTCATCACAAAATTATACCTGCACCCTAGGTGGTTCCCTGCAGGGGGTCATAACCAGGGGGAAGCTGATGAAAATGAATTCTAGTATTGGTGGCTGCATGATCACTATCATTTAATATGAATAGAACATTTCTTAAAAAAAGTATATGAATTTATTAAAAATATTTATATGGTCTCCCAATCTGGAATTCATACTTTGTAACATCTGGATCAATGACGTTTTCTTGGACAGAATCCAATTAATACAACCTTGTACAAAGGGCAGGGCTTCTTTGAATTACTGTGTGGACAAGATTAACAAAGGGATTGCCAAATTGGCATATTGTGCTACTTAATAAATTAAAATCATTAAATACTTTATGCTACAATTAGCTGTCAGTAATATTATATTGTATATTATTGTATTTCAAATGAAATCATAAATTTGATGGGTGGTCAACTCTAAATCGAGACACAGTCATCAGAGTGAATTAATTTTTCACTGTATGTGTTGGCCTTGTGTTTGGTAGCAAATACATGCAATTTCATATCATTTGCTCACTCCAGTACAACATAAGCATCAATACATTTTTTAGGTTGACCCCCTGTCAGAACCAATGACAAAATGTGCAAAATGCCATAGTGAAACCCAAGAATTCATTATATTATTGTGCACCCATCAATGTTAAGCCCCAGAGGAGGGGGGTCGGGCATAGGTGGGGGCATTTTATTTTTAGAGCAATTTTCAATCAAATGCCCCACCGTCGGGCAATAAATACTGGTCAAATGGCGCACCATTTTGCAATAAATTGCAATAAATACTATGTTAATAAAAGTCATTCAGTTCAAATTGCCCCAACTCGGGGCCAAAATGCTAATCAAAATCCTCAGGGTGGGGATGCAATTGATGATCAAATACCCCACATATGCCCAACCCCCTCCCCTCTCTGTGGGTTAACATTGATAGGTGCATTAGGTGTATGCAGACTGGAATACAAGTTAATATCACTGCCTGTGAAATTGTGGTTTATTTAGAGGATAAAGGTTTTTTGAACTCTTCTATAAATAAATTATAACAGCAAAAGATTCATATGCACCCATATAGGGAAAGGTTACATGCTACAAGTTAAAGTACAGTATATACATAAAAGAATAAAATATATAACAGTAAATCCCAAGATTGGATTTATTGAAACTAGTTATTAGCTAGTTCTTCGCAATTAAATAACACAAAAACAAATTAATAAAAGTTATTAACCACTTCTGACACAAATAGTATTTGCAAAATATAGCACATATTTGATATTATAGTCAAATAGTACAGTGTACTGACAGTGAGTACTGTATACTATGTATAGATTAAAACTACAGAAAACCTGTACAACACAAATATGAGTAAAGTTTTCACGCTCCATTTAACTGTTGTGATATTAGACGCATTAAGTATACGTTTCTTTGCATTTCCTTTGTAGTATTAGTATATAGCACAGCTCTGAAAAACCAAAACAATATTCGTACACTCCTAAACGGCCGCCATGTTGTATATAAAAATATACGGTTAAAAATTAATTTTTGCAAAATTGCAACATTCCATTGTATACCAGCAACCAATCATATTCATTTCTGACATGGATTATCCCAGAGCCTTCGTTTCCTTCCCAAGGATCGCAGGCTCGGGGAACGAGATTGGCGAGACAGCGAGCGATAAACTAGTGCCCAGTCTTCAGTTTGTTCCTGACTCTTCCACAGTCCCTCGTTACATTTTAGTGCGGGAGAATATGCCCGTTCGCGGGTTAGGTGTTGACAGCTGCAACGCAGGTGACTGGGGACGAGTCAGAGTTTGTTCTAAAATTGGCTCAGGTTTCTTCAGTATATCGTCTGAGGTCAGTGTTAATCTGTCAAAAATCCCCACCCTCGGGCCACTTAGAAAAAAAGTGTCAGTCCAAATCCCGACCCATGGGACCGCCTGATTGATCAAATCCCCCCCTTTGCCCAACCCCCCTCCCTCGGGGTTAACATTGATAGGTGCATAATATATAATAATACACCTATCATGGTCTTGCCCGAGGGGGGGGGGGGTTAACCCTGGGACAAGTTAGTGTAAATGTGGGGATATACCACTGAGCTATACTATATTACTGGAGGACCTGCTCGGCATCAAAAAGTGTCGCCAAAAACATGGCGGATCTGACGCAATTGCCATGACTACTGGTCCCTAAATTCATGGCAACTACCACTGTCCCAACCGCGATCCTAAGCTTTCGACGATGTACTTCACCCCCCTGGTTTGAGCCTAAAAAATTTGTTTTTGAGAAGAAAATCTCACTGAAAATCGTGATATTTTTCTTCCAATTTGCTTGATTTACAACGGATACTGCATTTTTACGCCGCTCGTATGTGTGAGAATTCTCCAAACAAGAACGAGAAGAATATATTTTTATTCACCGGTAAGATTTTATACAGTTATTTGAATATTTCTACCTAGATTCTACCTTGCTGTGTCTGCTTGCTTTTATATTAAACTCGATAGAAAAAAATTTAAGAAATGTACGAAGCACAAACCATAGGGAAATGGTTGGGAATCCTGTAAATTTTATTGATTTTAATACCACTAGTCTCTGTGTTTTCATAGCCATAGGGTTTTAAAACCTGCTTATAGACTATAGTGTCAAAATCCTCACTGTGCACTTACTGTATATTTATTTTATAGCACTACAGGCTTTTATAGTATTATAGAGATATAAACAAATTTTCCCTGACAAACTTTGAGTGCTATATATAGCCTTGCCAGCGGTTCTTGTAGCAGTTATATATAATGACTGTGTATACTGTAGTTATATATTATTTATCACTTCTACAACAGGCAGGTGAAAATTAAATTGTTTTGCTGAATATGCTGGGCCAATTAAAGGCCATTAAAGATATCAAGTTCAAACCATTCAAATGATTCAATACCCATTGCAATCAAGCAATGACCATAAACCTAAGCCCCAATGACAGACCCCAAATATAAGCCCTCCTGTGTAGAATTGCACCACTAGAAATTCTGAATATAAAGCCCTCTCCCAAATTTAACCCATTAAGCGCCAGCGCTCTCCCCTTGACGAGTAAAATCGTCTGGTGTTAGACAGGATAAAATACTAAAGTAGGGTGCATCGGGGTGCAATGCAACCCAATGGGTTAACTAGGCACATGCACAGGTAGGCCAGTTAACCCATTAAGCGCCAGCGCTCTCCCCTTGACGAGTAAAATCGTCTGACGTTAGACAGAGTAAAATACCAAAGTAGGGTGCATCAGGGTGCAATGCAACTCAATGGGTTAAATCCCTCTGTGTGAGCCCATAAACTTATTTTTGGACAGGTATTTTTTTAATGCAGTGAAGGGGATTCCAACAGCTCAGCCCATCAAAAATGCTATTGAATGAATATAAGCATTGGGTCGTTCCAGAAAAGATCCACACTCCCCACACGGAGGAAATTTCTGCCGTCCGGAGGGGGAGGGGAGAAAAAATTGTTTCTGATAATTGTAAATGTATTAGGACATCCGAAGGGGGTAGGGGAGTTAACTTCCAATTTCCTCTGTGAGGGTGGTATGGATGTTTTCTGGAATAACCCATTCAGAGGTTTACATATAGTATTCATCTGCCCAACATAGTATGTCAGAGTTATATAAATTCCACAGCCATTAGAGTTGTAGACTCGTAGTTAGGTATTTGTAGGAATGAAGGGTGTCTACGTGCCAGCCAATGCATATTCGCTGCCATTGGCATTGACCAAAATTGTGCCCTGACAATTAACCAATCAAATTGCCGATGATTGATAACATGTACATTTGAGAGCATCTTCAGTGGTGGTATATTATATCCCCAGTATTGGAGTAGAGCCCAACTGTTCAGTTAGACATTATTTACGAACTTCCTCTCTTATATCTGCATAGATTATTTTTGATATATTGTAATGTAAAATGAAACTTTGGGATAGTTAAGAAATACAATTAATCCATTTATAATGGACAAGATTGTCCCCATAACATGTAAAATTGCCTGGCATATTAGACAGGCTTATAAATGACATACCATATTAATTAACCATTAGGTTGCATTGTGCCCTAATGCACCCTAGCTACTTTATTATTTTACTCTGTCTAACACCAGACAATTTTACTTGTGAACTGGAGAGCCACTCAGTGCTCAATGGGTTAACATGTCAATGTCTAACTGAACCGTCTGGGCTCTGCTCTACAGTAAATTTCCTTGTAATTGGAGTCTGGGATCTGTGACCCAATACATCTTCAGTGTCTTCATATGGTACTGTCACTATTTTATATGTATAATGGACATTTCTCATTTAGGACTGAATCTGATGTAAGTCATGTGGACAAGAAATTAATACAAGTTCTATCGAATGTTCAAATAGCAAGAGTCAAGTGGTGCACTAGCTCTTGCCAGACTTAACTGCATGCCAGAACTAACAATTACTTTTCTCTATAATTTTGTGGGAATGTGTTATTTTTATGTATGTACTACAAACAGCCAAAGAATAACCCATGAGCTCTAGTTTTAATTTTTTAATAATACTGTTAAGTATTACATGTAACTTGATTGTACAGTTAGGTTTTAATATTATTTACTGCTAATGGGTCATATTCCAGAAAACATCCATACCACCCCCACAGAGGAAATTACGTACATTTACTATTATCAGAAACAATTTTTTCTCCCCTCCCCCCTCCGGACGGTAGAAATTTCCTCCGTGGGGGGAGTGTGGATCTTTTCTGGAACGTCCCAATTGGATAATTATTCTTTAACCATGCAAGTTGGATTAAAATAAATAATATACAAGATCAAGCAAATTTTTGTCTTTAATTAATTTTGAAACAATTAATACATGTTTCTTGGAGGTTCACTAACAACAGTGGCATGAACTCATTGTGGGAGCATTCTGCATTAAGCAAGAATAGATTATAGCCATAGGGGCTATCAATATGGAAGCCAGGCTGGCCTGGTTGGCAGAACTATTTATTATTTCCAGATTAATTTCCTTGCCGACACAATTCTATTGTTTTGACAATATTTCCATGACCAATGTTGTATTGACTTTACTTTGACCAGGTCAGTCCAGTTAGTGTTTATATCCATAAAATATCTTCCCGGTGTAACTGAGAACTTGCCTTCTTCAGGTGAGATCTGAAAACTGAGCCAGTCAGGTTGTCCATACAATTTGAAAGGAATTTCCACTATAAAAATAACCACACAGTGAGTGAGACCTTGCTTACTGGCC
>CACRXK020001532.1:0-53049 GCA_902702795.2 Paramuricea clavata
CCCCCCCCCCCCCCCCCCTCTGGGGCTTAACATTGATAGGTGCATTAGTAGTAACACATTGTAACAAGAACACATATTTAGTAGTAATAGGCTAAACAAACTTAGCGTATACAATATACTCGAGCGTATAAATAGAAATGTAGAGTGGTCCAATAATTACGAAATATAATGACAGCGATCACGGTAAGCGTTTTATAGCTTTCGCTGTCCGCCATTTTGAACGTGGCAAAGAACCTTTACGAGTAAATTACACCAAGTACTTACAGATATTTATATATATTACATATATTTTTTGTGGATTTGCGGATTTTTTAAGGATTTTGAAGGATTTCTGTGGATTTTTGAAGGATTTCTGTGGTTTTTAAAGGATTTTTTAGATTTTGATGGATTCAACGGATTTTGAGGATTTCATGGATTTTTTCTGGATTTTTTCCGGATTTTTTGACGAAGTGTACGGGATTTTTGGAGTGAATTGCCCCTCGATTATTTAGGCCTTCCCGATTGCGCTGGTAAAATCCAAACAAAGTTCTGGCAAAAAGGGCTAAAAAGTGCTCAAAAAGTGCTCAAAATCTCAAAATAGTGCTCAAAAAGTGGTAAAATTGTGAATAGTTTATACCTCTATAAAGATTTTCGTAATTTTTTAAAATCAGCATTTTTAAAAAATCTGTTTCCACGTCTTTCTCCAAATATGGAACAAACTTCCGTATATGGAGTTGTTTACGACAAAAAAAAAAGAGAACGCGAAAAAGTCAGCGTTCTAATTTTTTAACCGAATGTCATATGCAGCTGTACGGTTTTTCTTTTAGAGTTTACCTAAATTATATATAGAATAATAGTACGTATAATACACGTCAATTTTTAAACCTTACACCGAATTGTATGTTTAGTTAAGGGGTGGGGGGTGAATAGGTTTTCGGATCGTTTACAGTATAATATTGTGAATGATTCCGAATATTCAAAACGGATTGAAAGAATGTGAATTCAAAGCAGTAATTATGTACTGTATAACGGTTTAAACGTAGGCCGTACAGCACACTGTCACTGCCACTGAGCAGAAGGATAAACCGAAAATTCACTTCTCTCCATCACAAGCTTTAATGTTCAGTCGATCCGCTACATTGAAAGATGAGTACTTGGCTATTTTTTGGCAGGGGTAACGAAATATATCGGCTGTTCTCTACAGTAAGTGTTTCTTTATGCGTTGGCAATCGGAATATAATATATAAACTACATAAGCTTGATAGATGTAAGATAACGAGTTTCACAATCCTACTTAAATACTATGGCTTAATGGCTTTTGGCAGTTTTGCATCATATGCATGTTTTCAGTAAAAGCCCCATTTTCCTACTTCCCCAACGTGTAAATTCGCGAAAAATCTTTATTAATAATAACAAAAATTTGTAATAGTAAACAGTGTATTTTATTATAAGGGATTTTCGTTTTTCTACTGCTCCGTTCTTCGTGTGCTCCGTGCTCCGTGTGCTCCGTGCTCCGTGCTCCGTGCTCCGTGCTCCGTGCTCCGTGTTTTACTAATAGCCTGAAGTCATTGACGTACGTCAACGAATGTTTTCACGATTTCATGTTTGTCAACAGAGCCCCCCCCGGTAAATTTAGTTCTACAGCACTGCTGCAAAGCCTTGCAAAGTCTCTATTGCACTATTCGTCGACTATTCGTACTATTCGTCGACTATTCGCGGACTATTCGTACTATTCGTCGACTATTCGCGGACTATTCGCACTATTCGTCGACTATTCGCGGACTATTCGTACTATTCGTCGACTATTCGCACTATTCGCTTCACTATTCTAGTTTTATCAATAGCCCTCAAAAGCTTGGGTTTTAATGGAGCACGCTATAGGTTACTCGAGTTTTAGTCCCCAAAGGTAAAATGTTTTGAATTACTGGTGTACCTCTAGACTGCTCCAAGTATACCTCTTAATGGTATAAATGATACACCCTAAAATCGGGCGAAAAATGGCGGGCTGACAGGAAAAGAGGGAGGCAGACTTGTTTCCCTTGCTGTACACCAAATTTAGACTGGAGGCTGGGCTTATTAATTTAACTATTGCATGATTTGCAAGTTTGAGTTCCCGATCATGTTACACGATGCGAGCCTGCGAGGCCCTCGAAAAAAAGTTAAAAAATATTTGAAAATGAGATTGATAAAGGTGGGATAAAACACTGAGCATGCAACTAAGGGACCGGCAATTAATAATGGGAGGGGGTGGTGGGTGATACTGAATATCAATTATTGAACATTTCAAATGCTTCTTAATGCTTCAGAGCATTACGAGTATTAACTTTCGTAGGGGTTGACCTTTTTTGCCATATGCAAATTAATAAACACAAAAGTGTGAATAATTTTTTGCACCAAATTCGTGACAAGATTCAAATTTCTGCACGGGAAATAAGTCTGCCTCTCGCCTCCCTCTTTCCCTATCAGCCCGCCATTTATTCGCCCATTTTTAGGGTGTATCACATTTTTACCATTACAGTCAAACCGGATGTTCTCGTGCGAGCAACATTGCAATATTGTCCCACAATATTGCAATTTTGATAGGCAGATTGTTCTGAACAATTTTTGTTGCATGCCCATATATGGGCATGCAACTTTCATATAGCTCTAAATTTCGTGTCGCGGTGTGCGTACGGGCGGTGGTAAATCACGTGACAGATTCGTAAAATACGACAAATACCGAGTCAGTCCGACGAGCATTTTCATGTGATGAGTGAAACTTTAATATGCACGCTTTTGTTCACGGCTTTCGTCGAGGAAACGCAAAGAAAATATTCTTTACGGAATTTAAGGCCTTTATTAAAAAAATAGATCGAGGTAGGTAAAGCTTTGTTTTTAATTTAGCTTATATTCTGTTATTTGTTATTATTTTGGTGCCGTTGTGCTGGCACTGATTTATTTATCAATTATCGGCATTATCAGGCGTTTATGTTTGTGAAAGGCCACGCTGTCAAAATTTTAATTTTTTATATGCCCAAATTGAAACGAAGCCATTGTGCTAGCACTGATTAAGTGATTATATTGTGTGTACAACTTCAAATTTCAAAACTACATCACATTTTGTAAATATTAACATGAACTTTTGTCTACTGAAATTTAATACAACGAAATAGCATTCTACTTCGATAATTTCAATCATAGTCGAGATCATAGTTTAATAATTATTTTCAATCATTATAGTAATTCACGGTTTCCACGGTTTTTTATACTTTCAGTAAGCCAGAATAAAGCTAAATTTGTAGGAAAATATAAACATTGTTTACTTCGAATAGTCAATCAGTGATAAAACCTTGACCTGTTGACCTTGATATTACCGTCCCTTGCAACTACAGATGAAGAGTCGCGAAAAGTTTGAAAAAGTTTTGTTATTTTGACATAATAGCTATTTTTCAATAAATATATTGATGTTAATTTTATTGAATCAATATGTTAAGTTTCAGGCCAGTTGTACCAAAATTTATAAGCGCTTGCGCACCATAAAGGTGGATTTCCACTCAGTGCAAAATGTCGCGCGATCGACATTTTGCGATCAATTTCTTCTGAAATACTAATACCGAGGGCCTGATACTCAGGTTACTGAAATACAAGCAATCAAACACAGCGGTCGTATTATCACATAATAGATATACCATGTCTATTTTGTGATTTTATCGATGAACATTGTCTGGTGTGTACCAGGAGGAGATTGGTTGCAAGTCATTAATTAGCCTGCGAACAGGCTCTCTTTGACCTCTCTTTGAATTCAATTCAAAGAGCCTGTTCACAGGCTAGTCATTAATATAACGTTTTGCACCTGATTACTTTCGGAATTGATTTTCAGACATTGGAATACTTTACCTTCGCCGGTGACCTCACTTTATAACTGGAGTGAAATCTCTTAAAGCAAAAGAAACCCCAGTAGGTAGAATAGAATACAATACAATACAATACCAAACATAGACTACTTATCTGTCTTTGCTATGGGTAGCCTGCTCGCATACGTAATAAATTTCGATAGTTTAATCTGCATGGCCATGGACGTAGGGAAATCGATATTTTGGGGGGCTCATATTATATTCGTGCAGGGACGCCGAGATGGGGGGGAATTGCCCCGGGCCCCTAGTTGCTGGGGGCCCCTGAAAATTTTTTGTTGGGGCCCAGCCTGTTTTGTGTGTTAAATATTTCCGCGCAAAGGACAAGATATCTGTTTTCTTGGGCTAAGTACCGAATTTTGGCATAAAAAATGAGATAAAGCAATTGCAACGTACTCGTTCGGAAAAATTTTATACTCCGGAATCAAACACAGCGTGATGTAACTGTAAATTTGTAAGTGTAATTTGATATCAAAAAGAGCAAAGGTCGGTAAATTTGCTTGGAAATTGTAATAATTAAAGATTTAGTGCAATTTAAAACGATATTAACTATATATTTCAATGAGACCCACTCCTTGTGCAAAATCAATAAACTTGAAAAAGTTCGTGAACTTTTTCAAGTTTTGACCTACTAAATCACATCGCTCAGCAGGTGGTACTGTGCCTTTAACGTCTCTATTGGGTTTGGCATTATGATTTGCTGTTTACGTCTAAGATCTATTACAATTTCAGATTCAAAACGACCTAGTCAACCAAAACTTTTGAAATACCCAGTGAACAAGAGCATTAATCCCAAAACAAAGAAAACAAAGAGTTTCAGTAGCTCTTGGTATAGTAGGTTTCCTTGGTTGGAGTACAGCGTTGAGAGAGATGCAGCGCTCTGTTATTGTTGTCGAAATTTCACTGCTAACAAAGCAAATTCAGCGGGTGCATCAGCTTTCACAACAACTGGATACAGGAACTGGGCTAATGCTCTTGATAAGGACAAAGGATTTCTTCAGCACGAACGATCAGAACTTCATAAAAACAGCTATTCAAATTGGATGACCTGGCAAAAAGTTCAAGAGGGTTCTGAGATAAACATTATCCAAAGGCTGTGTCCTGATAGAGCCACGGTTGCAAGTGAAAACAGAGAGTATCTTAGACATCTCCTCAAGTATGTACTCTGGTTTACAACCAACGAGCTTGCAATGCGCGGAGATGATGAGTCTGATGAGTCTAAGAACCCGGGAAAGTGGATAACATTTATTAAACTGCAGTTAGAAATGAATCCCACATTTAGAGAATTGCACAATAAAGTTACGAAGTCTAAGAGTACAGATTACACAAGTAAAACAAGTGTAAATGGCTTCATCGAGATTATAGCAGACAGCGTGCGTAAGGTCATTTGCTCCCAAATAAAGGATGCTGGGATGTTTTCAGCTCTTATTGACGAAAGCAAAGACACAGCAAAAAGAGAAGAGTTTGCCCTGGCTGTTAGACACTTCGCTCGTAAGGTAGTTGAACGTTTTTATGACCTTAGGCATTTGGAATCATTCGATGCCAGAACAATCATGAACGTTACAAAGGAAATAGTTGCTAACATCATTCAAAGTTCAGAAGGATCTATAGTTGTTTCATTGGGAGCTGACGGGGCCAGCGTTATGTCTGGAGAGTTTGGTGGCGTTGCAGAATTATTAAGATCTGAACATTTCCATTGGTTGATTTATATCCACTGCACAGCACACCGCATTAACCTCTTGGTGAACGATCTGATAAAGGACTCCAACCTGGCTGTTGACGTTATGAAAACAATCAATTCTTTATATTCGTTTCTCAACATACCTAAAGTTAGAATGGTCTATGAAGCAATGCATCAAGAGCTATTTCCTAAAAGTCAGATAAAGCACTTAGTCCAACAAATTGAGATACGGTGGGGCTGTAAATTTGAAGCAGTGGATCTTATGACTGATAAACCTCAAGTAATTCTGGCTACCCTCGTAAGGGTCACACAAAATCCTGATGTTCACGACCCAAAACATGTTGAACAAGCCAGCGGATTTTACCATAAACTTATCTCAGGAAAGTTTATTATTTCCCTCATCACATTGAAAGCATATCTGGCAGAAATGTTTTACTTGTCGAAGGAACTGCAAAGCGAAGAAATAAACTGGACTGATGTGCAATACGAGATTGAAAGAGTGAAGCAATCCATTTCTACAATGGATGATGACAAGTTACGTACAGAAGCAAGTATCTACTCTGAAAAGATTGGGATTCCGTTCAACAATTTGGAGTTGGAACTCCCAATACATGCAACCCGCTCAGCTGCTACAAACAATGCTGTCAGTAGAACAGAGAAAACAATCAAAGACCTGAATAGCTACATGAAGCAAAAAATTAAAGAAGAGTTCAAGGTACGTTTTGAAGAAAAGAACATTGAGATAATGAGGGCTCTTGAAGCTCTAGATGCCTCAAAAGAAAACTACCTGGAGATTGAAGCCTTGGACTATTTGATTGACCATTTTGACTGTCTAAATGTAAATCGCTCGATATTGGCGATTGAGATTTCTAGGGCAAAAATGGATTTTAGAATGGGGCTCCCAATCAGTGAGAAGAGATCTGAAAACTTAATGAAGTTGATAACTCTGAAAAACACTATTGCTACAACAACAGCAACAGTTGAAAGATCATTCTCTGGAATGAACAGAGTATGCTCGAAACTACGATCCAGAACCACAGCAAACCGTTTAGGGGATTTATTGTGTATATCTCTCAACAAGGATCTGGCCAATGAACTGGATGTAGAAGTTTTGATTGACAATTGGGCTGCAAAGTCGAACAGAAGAATCAATGTTTAGAACAGTTTAACATACGTTTGTGAATTGTGGTCTTAATAGTATTAACTAATTTAATACCGTCTTATTAAATAAGTTTCTTTCTTCGTGCACGACTCACTTTTTTAAAGTGTGCTTGTGGGTGCTAGTCAATTATCACTTATCAGCAGGAAATATAATGATTTGCCTCATTTTGTTGAATCAAAAGTAAAACAGTAAAACGCGAGGCAAAGCTAACCTCAAAGGCCGAAAATGCAGATAAACGCGTTTCAGAGAGTTCAAAATAAAAAAAATATGGGGGAGTAGGCACCCCCCCCTGAATTTTGGCCACCCCCCCAGAGAAAAATCTGAAAATCCGTCCTTGCACAGCGGTCAGGTTGACTGAACGTGTTTCAAAAGAAAGTGATCGCAAAAAGTTGATCTTGCGATATTTTGCACTGAATGGAAATCGGCCTGAAGGCTTTAGTCACAGAATACATACTAGACCAGAAGGGACACTCCTATGTGTAATGTGTTTTTGCTTGGGAAAAACGTCCGAAATTTTTTATGTGCTATGAAGCCATCCTGGAGTGCACACAGCACTTTGTACCTATGTTTGTACCCATGAAAAACTTCTGTGGTGCACTCCAGGATGGCGTCATATGATGGCGTATTTCACATCAGCACTCGTCGAGTGACACTTCTGGTCCACTTCTGTGCTTTAGTTGTCCTACGATTTATCACGATGAGATACATTTCACTTCACTTTACATGGCGGAACACCGGCGGAGCCACTGGGTGAAGGAGCGCGGGCGGAAAAGGGTGAAGGGAAGGAAAGGCAACTAAAGCCTCTGCAGAAGAGAGAGGGCATGCAACATGTACGCACTGCGTACCTATTTTTGTATCTGCGAAGCAGATATATTGCCATCGTGCGCGTACCGGAAATTTGTAAGCGTGCTCATAGCCAATCAACGACAACTTATAGATGAAATGACGTAATGATACTAATTTCAAAATGGCGGCTTACTAAAGTGTGAAACAAAAGGCAATTTGTGAATTTACGAAATCAAATGCAGTTTAAAACAACGTCATTTTACTACTCTGAATATGGCAAATGTCGCTAGTGCATTTTTGGCAAGCATTTGAAAGGTTTCATCATTTAATACGCAGGGGAAACGAAATGATTTGCAATTTTGGACAAGAAAATTATTGACTATAAATGGCATTGAGAATACTATTATGAAATTATGAAAGTAATGATTCTTCCACATGTTGCCGTTGTTGGTGTATATCGAGTTGTAAGTGTTGATGTTTATGTACTTCTCAATTTAACATTTTCATTGGTGACTTAGTTAATATAAATTAGTTGAATGAAACCAATAGAAGGCTATATAATTTCGTAAGGTTACATAATTTCTTTATCAATGATTATAACTATAGACAATTGGTGTCTGCTTTCATTACAGACTTTGATAGATCATTTTTATACAAATTTAGCAGAGTCAGAAGCTAAGTCACACATATTGGAAACATTTCTCTTAAAGCACTTTTTAGCAGTATGTGCATTGAATAATTGCTTTCATTAAAGCAAGGCAAAGTAATAGTGGCTGCATAAAGAGCAGAGATTCAGTTTTAGATTGGAATATCAATACTTATAGTAACAGTTGCAACCAGTCATAATTATTAACTATATATCCTGGACGGGGTGCTCCCTTCTTCATCGACCCTGATTTCTGCAACTGAATGTCATTGCCAAGAACACCAGTTAAGCAATTTATATCCCCCTTCACCTATCCCATACTATATATTGTCTTATAATCAACAACAACCATATGTCATAATGGGATCTTATTTAATATAGCACACAATGTACAAAACCAACATAATATTCTGTTTAGTGGATTTTCTTCCACGACAAAATATTATTGCATGGATCTGTTATGCTGAACTATATCATTCTATTCAAGAACTATATGCATCAATTATACTTCTAATTTTCACACTTGTCATCATTTGTTGCTGATGAATGACTTTCAATATATGACCTATTTGATATATTTACTAGGCATAAACAGTTGATTTGTGTGCCATCAACCCTGACTATGACATTTTCTAAAAGGAAATAGATTATACTTAAAAACAATTATAAACAGCAGAAATGTTGATGTTATGTATGTATCAATTATGGTATAAGAAGGCTTCCAAAACTCTGTAAAGTTAAAACTAAGACATAAACTTCTCCAGCAATTCCTGGATAGTTATTAAGTACTTGTTTTTCAGTAGTTGATCAATAAGCGTTGTCGATGCTACTGTTGGTGTGTTATCATCGCTGTTGTTGTTGTTGTTGTTGTTGTTGTTGTTGTTGTTGTTGTTGTTGTTGTTGTTGTTGTTGTTGTTGTTGTTGTTGTTGTTGTTGTTGTTGTTGTTGATGTTTCCTTGTTTGCTAGTAATCTGTTTCAATAAAATTAATTAGGACTAATGTAGTAATAATACAGTAACTTTATGTGCTTGTAATTTTTGTCACTGAAAAGCCCCTTCAGGGGAGTGTCAATACTGTCAATGAATCAACAATGAACAACAATGTATATTGGCACCACCTGTTATCCTGACAACTTCTATGCATCTACCATGTTCTCGCATGCCTGCTAAAGTTTAATATGAACTATCAAGAAGATTTGGATAAACAAAAATTTATTAGAAGCAAAATGATAAACAAAAAATTATTAGAAGCAAAATGAGATACAGAAATTTGAGTAATAATATGAAGATAGGCAAACTGTGAACAACAATTACAATTCAAATACTGTAGTCAAGCAAGACTTTGCAATAGTGAAGCAAGTTGATGGGTGGGTTTCACACATGACCGACATAACTCGGCAACAGAGTGGGCAGAGTACCCCCCCCCCCTATCAGATCATGCTGGATCCATCCCTGCAAGAACATTATAAAATTAAGGTGATTCAACAAGAACATCATAAAATTGACTATCATCTTTGTGACGTTATAGCCGGAATTAGTTTCTGCAAGTTGAATATATATATCAGCCATTTTATTTTTCTTTCATCTGACATACTATAAATCTAACTTTATTTAACTGGTCAACTGTTAAACATCAGTCCCTTAAATTTTTTTACAAGCTACTGAGTGTTGATTCAACTTGAAGCCTTGGCAAAAGTGCAATCACCATGAGCAGATACATGTACGCTTAGCGTACCTATTTTTAAGTGACGCGAACAAATTGCAAGTTGAAATTCTTAAAGATTTGTAAACAAAGCCTCTGATTCGACTAGAATTAAGAAAAAGGGAAGCTCCAATCCAGTTGCTCAGACCATTTGATTAACTTCCTTTTTTGCCATTGCATGGCTCCCTTTTGTGAATTTCAACTTGCAATTTGTTCGTGTCGCTTGCAAATTGTTCAGAGCTATCTGCTTATCAAAATTGCAATATTGTGGTTGAATAATGCAATGTTGCTCGCAAGAGAACATCCGGTTTGACTGTAAGAGGCAGACTTGGAGCACGTCTAGTGTATCTCCGGCATGGAAAAGAGACCTCACAGAAGACCGAAAGCTTGACAATGTATAATCGATCTAAGATTTGTCAATCAACGATATCATGGTTGCAACCAATCGGAATTTTCTGTTGTGTGGACACGTATTTCGTTTCTTGATGTGTTGTCTGCAGTCCCTATTAAAGGAGGGACTGCTCGCAGTCTACAGTATAGTTTACCATATGATTTACCTTGCTTCGGCTAGAGTAATGTTAGTATACAATAGAAAGTCCACATCCAAATTATCGTGATGCGTTTGACAATTTTGTTTAACAAAACCGCTAAGAATAAATTTGTAATCGTAGTGGATCGAACGCGGAAAATTGCCTTAATTAGGCACTCCGCCACACATTCACTTTTTCCGCTGGAGGGGGGGGAGGCAAAGCATCCTAAATTTCCGACAAAACTTTTAAATTTCTGTAAAAAATTCGTCAATTTTCCGTAAAGGTGGGGGGAGGGCGGCGGTCGCCCTGTAGTAGAATTTTGTGTTGCACTATTCTACGAGAAAAAAAACCGCCCTCTTCAGCCGGTGACGTAGAAAAATTGAAATGGCTGGACGCTAAAGCCGGTACAGACGAGCAAGTTTTCTATGACAAGTTTTTATGTGACAAGTTTTATGTGACAAGTTTTATTTGCCAAGTGCACGTGTGTATATGCAACAAATTTTATATGACAAGTTTTTATATGACAAGTTTTATTTGCTGGTGTGAACGTGTCAACAGTTTACTTTGACAATTTAAATTAAGTCAATGTAATATATGATAATAATTTAATATTATTAATATTGACTATAATATTAGTAATATTATTAAAAGTGTTATTAATATTAAGAGGAGATTTTTTTGTATGTTACGTATAACACGCGCTCAAAACTAGTGCGTATAAACTATAATATATCACTTGAGGTTATGACTAAATTCAAAATTTTTATTTTTCGATACGTTTCTCAATCGGCAAACAAACTTAAAAAGTATGTTTAGTGTTTTATCTGTAAAATATACGGCTAAAATGAAGATATCTTAGATGATACGCCAAAGAGAAAATTATGTCTGAAGTTCAGTAAATTTTGCTAATATGGCTGTAAATATGCATGGCGTCTATTTTAAAGCAACATTGACAATTGTATTTTAATTGACAATTTTTAACTATTATTTTTTATATCTTTAGCCTTCGATACAGCATTTCATTGTTATGACGAGACCATTTCAAAGAGAAAGAATCTAGCTTTAACAAAGGAGGTGAACATAAAATGTTCCCTCGAGTATCAAGAAAAATTCCTCTTCGTCATGCCTATGCATGCTATGCTCATCTTGAACTTTGGCATCGTCTTTGCTTTGAGTATTATATATGGATATTTGGTGAAACATCGCGTTGAAAAATTTGATTATCCGCCAAGAACGGCAACTTCCGATGATGATGACCACGAAAGTCAAGCGTTCTTAGCTACTCAGTCCTCGTCAAGTTCCGGTTTGGCATTTTACATTTATATCGCTCATTTGTTCGTCGCTCGTATAATTCCATTGTTGGTATTTGCATCAATATTTTACCCAGCTCATTTTCCTAACAATTATGTCTGTTCTTGGCGGCCTGAAATGCATGGAAAAGGTACTTCCACTATCAACGATACCATCAACTTACGACATAATTTAACGATTATTGGCTGTACAAATCCTAACGGCGGAAAAAGTGAAACCTTAGTTGACGCTGTTGCCATAGTGGGTGTTATTATCGTAATACTGGCGGTTTTGGAACTAGTCTACATCGCTTGGGTCGCCTTTGATGAAAGGAGTTTTAGGACTGACCAAGAATTTTGTACGGTGTACTTGCTGAGAAAGCGAAAAACAATTAGAAAATTTGTGAACAAAATTCGAGAAAGATTTAATGGCGAAGAGGTATTTGAATTAAAGGATGATTTTGGCGGTATTGAAATTTCCAGGCTACCTCTTGAACAGATATATGTCAATGTCGTTATTCAAGACGGGAGAGAACACATGAGCGCTTACCCGAGGGAATTTAAAAGGCATGAAATTTACCAATCTTATCTCGAAACCCCAAGCACAGTTACTAAGCTTACGAGCACAGCTGATCTATTCAAACCAAAAAAAGACGAGCTGAAACAGACTTATCCGCGAACCATCCTTGTTATAGGGCGACCCGGAATTGGTAAGAGCATGTTAACAAAGAAACTGTTACATCAATGGAAAGAAAGAGAAGATGATTTCTGGCATGAGAAAATTGCAATCTTGCTTCAATTTCGTACATTTAACGAAACTGTTACTCTTCGAGAAATGTTTGGTTCTGCTAAAGGACTGTCATCAGATGATTTTCAAACTGTATATGATTTTATATTATCCAACCCAACTAAAATCGTCTTGATTTTTGATGGATTAGATGAACTAAATGTTAACAGCGAACGTTTGTGTACAAATACGGGGACAGTTGGTAGTCCTAATGAAAAACAGCCGGTGTTTTCAATTTTTAAAATGTTAGTTGATGGTAGACTGCTACGAGGTGTCACAATATTGACAACGTCACGGCCTACGGCACAGCATCTTTTGAATGACCTTAACTTCGAAAGAACAGTTGAGGTCTTAGGTTTTTTCGAGGAGCAAATTAAGGAGTATGTTTTTAAATTTTGTGACAAAAGAAATACTGGTGAATTGATTTGGAATGAAATCCAAGGATCAGCCGAAAAGTGCAGCTTGTGTTATATACCTGTCAATAGTTATATTGTTTGTTTAACTTTAAAGGAAAGCATTGAAAATGATGAAAGTGGAGCACGATTTCAGAACAGCAATATACCAAAAACTATAACTGAACTGTACAAAAGAGCTGTAAAAGTCTTATTATATCGACACCATCCACTATACAAGTCGCAACCAAGGCCGAATGATTACCTCATCACCCCGTTTCCCGAAAAACTCGAAAAAGACTTGATGAAGATAAAAGAAGTTGCAAAAAAAGGAATTTATGACGGCCAGTTAATTTTCGAACGATCGAGTATGGATGAATTTGGAGACCTGGCCAATTGTGGCTTTTTTACCAAGTTACCAGACAAACGACGGAACTTGTTTTGCTTTCTACATTTAACACTGCAGGAGTTTCTTGCGGCATCAAAGGTGGTTGATGACATTGGCAGAGTTGCGCAATTTTTGGATGATCATGTTGAAGACCCCAAGTGGCATTTGGTGATACAGTTTGTCGCTGGTTTAGTTGGAGATAAATTTAGAGGAAATCCGAAAGAAATCGAAGCTAACAGCCAAAAGGTTTTTGCTGATATTCAGAAAAGGTATTATATATCTTCTGTTATAGACGGCGTGTAATTTTCATTAACCATGAGGTTTTCATATATTTATTTACTACAACTCAACAGTTTTTACAGAAAAACCCAGTTTCTCAAAACGTTTTGTGTTCGTTCTGTCCTCTGACCTCTCTATTTTCAATGTTACTGGACAAAAGTCTATTACCATAATAAATTAACATGAACTATATAATAAACTGGACAATTTCCCAACGTTTCTCAACAGAACTATCAAAAAACAAAGGGCATGAGACTTCAGTGTGTTTTTTATCACACAATGGACAATTTTTTAAACCTTGGTGTACTGGATCAAATCCAGATGTGCGTAGAGCATGGACCCTACCTCGCATGCGACTTGGTGGCTGAAAATTAGTTGACTCTTTACCCTTATCTGGCGGCTCAATATTGTATCGCTCACGTTTACGCATGGTTTTGGCTCTAACTTGGGCCCACTTGGCTAAACCCTTCATGTCTTCCGAGTAATCTTCACTCTCAACCTGTTTTATCCATTCATCCCTTTCTCTAGGTGGGAGTTTTTGAACCAACAAGGTACAAAGAGGTATACTAGCTAATTCATGCCTATAGTCAGGTTTATCTAGTGCAAACACAGCTGCTTGTAATGCATCTGCAAAGCGTTGAAATTCTTCACGATCCTTAATGTGGGGCCAAGAACTTATTCTGCGCAAATGGGCATCTATAATTTCTCGGGGGTCCCCATACCTATCAGTGAGTTGTTTCACCGCCCTGTCATAGTCCCCAGGCTCCCCGGTCAGGCATGCAATAACTTCACGTACTCTGTCCGTTAAACAGCTATTCAGATGAGCTAGCTTGATTGCTGGCGTTAGTTTATCGTTTTTATGGACAAGAGAACTACATATTCCCCAAAAGTACGGCCACTTATCTGGTTTTCCCTTTCAACACCTTTCAGACCAGTTTTTTTCCCAGACATTGAATCGTTCACAGTTTCAGTATTTTCATCATTATTCTGAGCAGTTGGTGGTGTAATACTAGACTGCTCGTTTGGCGATGGGCTCTCAGACTTTAATAAATATTCGGCAACTTCTCCCAGGACTTCGTTGACATCAAATTCTACCTCTTCTAACCAGCTACCATCAGTCTCAATTGACGCTGGATCAAGCTCTTCCAGTTCTTTCGTAAGGTCACGGGCTTTCGTACGACCTTCTTCTACACCTTTGGCAAACTGTCGGACTTTCGAAACACTTCCATCGCTAGAGATCAGCTCTCTGACACGATTCATATTTCTTGTCACGCTAGCTTTCGCGACTTTTCTCTTCGCTCTACACTTGTCAATTTCGCTTACTTCTGGCATTTTCTTTCTTATCCGGCTCGACGAAGGACCAGCTCTGTTATAGACGGCGTGTAATTTTCATTAACCATGAGGTTTTCACATATTTATTTACTACAACTCAACAGTTTTTACAGAAAAACCCTGTTTCTCAAAACGTTTTGTGTTCGTTCTGTCCTCTGACCTCTCTATTTTCAATGTTACTGGACAAAAGTCTATTACCATAATAAATTAATTAACATGAACTATATAATAAACTGGACAAAGTCCAAAACATCTTCCATATGCAGACTAGCTAAGCCTACAGTAGAGCGGTTCACATAACTGAAACTGAAGTGAGATATGCAAGAACAGAAAAGAACTCAAACATGTTTTGTTCTTCGGAGTTTTATGGCGGGAATTTATATTAATATCGGTAATATTTCGCAGCATTGTGTTGGGTAATTTTCGAGTAAAATACTTTAATTGTTGTTTGGATCATTATTCCCTCCATTGTACATCGATAATGCATAGTGATATACAGCGCGTATAAAAAAGTATAGCCTTTCAAATTCAAAGGCTCGCTAATTTGTTCGAAGCAATTTAATATAGCTTGTCAGATGAATTCAATAGAATACGGCGTTATGCTCGATTTAAATTTGAAAGGATATATACTTATTTTGTAGACGTCAAGCGAACTACGGATAAAATTACATTCACTCGTCACTGTGTATGGTTTCTGCCACAACATAAATAATAAACAATTATTGAAGTCGAATTTCGCATGACATCAAGAATTATTCAGACCTCGGTCAATGTTATCTGTCGAAGCGAATAACATTGACCGAGGTCTGAATAATTCATGATGTCATGCGAAAGCCGACTCCAATAATTGTTTTATGCTTCATAGACATCAGAAACGTATAAAACGATTAAACGAAGATTATTAATGTTTCAAGTATGGCTTTATTTTCGCGCGCTTTTGGGTTTGAGTTGTTGGCTTGGGCGCGACAGCGTCCAATATTATTGGCATCCTCGTCTCCATGAGGCCCGAGCTTGGACCTGGGGACGAGGATGACGCTGAGCACGTCAGCAGCTGAAATTACGTAATAAGTACCGAATATTTAACAATTATTGGCCGAAGGCGAGGTGATTATCGGGGATTAGTATTTTTGCACAGGTTAACATAACAAATCCTACAACCTGATTGGTAAAATAACAAAACTGAAATTTTCAAAATGGCGGCTAGCCGTTTTGTGGAAGTTTACTGATAAAGAAATAAGACTTGTGTAAAAATACTATACTAAAACAATCATTCGCCTTAGGCTCTGTGATTATCGTGGAATATTCACGTCGACTTCGTCTCGGCGAATATTCCCTGATAATCACCGAGCCTGAGGCGAATAATTGTTAAATATTCGCCAAGACGAAGTCGAGGTGAATATTCCCCGATAATCACAGAGCCTGAGGCGAATAATTGTTTTAGTATTTTTGCACAAGTTTTTTGTGTTTTTCTGGTCTGAATTCATTTTAATTTCGCTTATTTCTTTATCACTAACTTCAACAGAACGGCTAGCAGCCATTTTGAAATTTCGTTTTTGTTATCGTCAATATAACAGATTAATACGTCAAATTTGACCAATCACCTTGTACGGTTTGTTATGTTCACTTGTGCAAAAATACTAATGAGAATTATCCGGTGCTCTCTGACCAAACAGGAACGAGAAGTCGAGAATACATACTAAATGTATAATAATTCTTGTTTTTCCTTGCTTCAGGGAGTGGATTCTAGCTTATTTAATTTTTTGAAATAGATATATCCTTTCTTTTTGTATTTTGTCAGTAAGAATTTTAAAAAACCTGCCCAAAGCCAGTTCAAGACATTGATCTAGGACTGCCGGCGGACGTAAACAATTTAAAATTCAGCGGGCTGAAATGCATTTTAGCCCCCTGATTTGTTAATTTTAACCCGCAAAATACGCCACAACACCCGCTGAAGTTATTCTAATATTGGCTTTTTAAAATCTGTTTAGACTTGAGCAATGGGCTTCTTTATTGGGAACTATTACTGATGGAAGAAGTGAGAAAACTGAAACTGCTTTACTTGCCGTAAAGTGTTTGTATGAATTACAAGATATTGATATCTTGAAATCAGTTTGCAGTAAATTTTTGGCCGGTGGAAATGGAGATCTGCGTTTGGGATACCTGCATATTGCAGCATTTGTTTCTACAGCATTGTTTACGTTTTTGGGTAACAGCAAGAATTTAAAACGACTTGATTTTCTTACTTGCACAATACAGGATAACTGCAGCAATCATTTCAAGTTGTTATTGAACACTGCAGGTAACACTATTACCTCTTTTACGTGTTTTGGAGGTTTAGCAGATAGAGATGTTGAATATCTTAGTGAAGCTTTAAAAAGTGAAAATTGCAAACTTGCTAAATTGAACCTCGGTGTTAATAAAATAACAGATCAAGGTGTTAAATATCTTAGTGAAGCTCTAAAAAGTGAAAATTGTAAACTTACTAAATTGAATCTCGGACATAGTGTTATAACAGCCTTAGGTGTTGATTATCTTAGTGAAGCTTTAAAAAGTGAAAATTGTAAACTTACTAAATTGAATCTTGCATGGACATAGTGTTATAACAGATCTAGGTGTCATATGTCTTATTTATGCTTTAGAAAGTGAAAATTGTAAACTTACTAAATTGAATCTCGGTGTTAATAAAATAACAGATCAAGGTGTTAAATATCTTAGTGAAGCTCTAAAAAGTGAAAATTGTAAACTTACTAAATTGAATCTCGGACATAGTGTTATAACAGCCTTAGGTGTTGATTATCTTAGTGAAGCTTTAAAAAGTGAAAATTGTAAACTTACTAAATTGAATCTTGCATGGACATAGTGTTATAACAGATCTAGGTGTCATATGTCTTATTTATGCTTTAGAAAGTGAAAATTGTAAACTTACTAAATTGAATCTCGGTGTTAATAAAATAACAGATCAAGGTGTTAAATATCTTAGTGAAGCTCTAAAAAGTGAAAATTGTAAACTTACTAAATTGAATCTCGGACATAGTGTTATAACAGCCTTAGGTGTTGATTATCTTAGTGAAGCTTTAAAAAGTGAAAATTGTAAACTTACTAAATTGAATCTTGCATGGACATAGTGTTATAACAGATCTAGGTGTCATATGTCTTATTTATGCTTTAGAAAGTGAAAATTGTAAACTTACTAAATTGAATCTCGGTGTTAATAAAATAACAGATCAAGGTGTTAAATATCTTAGTGAAGCTCTAAAAAGTGAAAATTGTAAACTTACTAAATTGAATCTCGGACATAGTGTTATAACAGCCTTAGGTGTTGATTATCTTAGTGAAGCTTTAAAAAGTGAAAATTGTAAACTTACTAAATTGAATCTTGCATGGACATAGTGTTATAACAGATCTAGGTGTCATATGTCTTATTTATGCTTTAGAAAGTGAAAATTGTAAACTTACTAAATTGAATCTCGGACATAGTGTTATAACAGATGAAGGTGTCAGATGTCTTAGTTTTGCTTTAGACAGTCGAAATTGTAAACTTACTGAATTGAATCTTGGACATAGTGTTATAACAGATGAAGGTGTCGGATATCTTAGTATAATAGCTTTAGCCAGTCGAAATTGTAAACTCACTAAATTGAATATCGTACATAGTGTTATAACCGATGAAGGTGTTGAATATCTTAAAGAAGCTTTAAAAAATGAAAATTGTAAACTTACTAAATTGAATCTCTATGCTAATCGAATAACAGATCAAGGTGTTGCATATCTTAATAAAGCTTTAAAAAGTGAAAACTGTAAACTTACTAAATTGAATCTGAATTCTAATCAAATAACCGATGAAGGCGTTAAAAATCTTACTAAAGCTTCAAAACGGGAAAATTGTAAACTTACTAAATTGAATCTCTATGCTAATCGAATAACAGATCAAGGTGTTAAATGTCTTAGTGAAGTTTTAAGAAGTAAAAATTGTAAACTGTGAATTGAATCTCAATGGTAATGAATTAAACAATCAAGGTATTAAATATCTTTGTGAAGCATCAAAAGGCAAAAATTGTGAAATTAAATATAAACAGAACAAAATCTTAAATATTTATAGTTCATGCTTTAAGAAATAAAAAATGTAAACTCACTACGTTGTATATCAGAGAATGGGATACTGGAAGATTCGGAGCTTAAGAATACTTCTAACGAATTGAGTGCATGTAGCAGCGAAGAAGAATATAACGATTCATATTGTTCAGACTGGCTTTCTTAAAGTGGATATCATCCAAAATGGCCTGATTATATTCCGTATTGATTGCATATCATGTTAGTCAAATGATAAAATATTTGTTGATTTGAGCAATTTGATTTAAAGTTATCCGGAATTTTATCCTGCATAAGGAATATAATTATGGTGTGAGCAAGTCTAAGTTTTCAAGTGGCGGACAATATAATTGGTTCAGTGTTTTACAGCTACAACGAGTATACTGAAATTCCTCCTGTTACGTCATCTCATTAATACTGATTAAAATGTTAACTCAGGATTTTGACATTCAAGTTAAGAAATATCTAAACGTTAGTCTATTAAACTGATATTGTTCTGACATTATTGATTTTTGGATGATTGGCACTTACAAAAGCTGGTAGTGGCGTAGCCAGCCCGACGATTCGGTCCCGCTATGCATATATTGCCATGTTTATGACTATCAACACAATCAATTTCTAAAGAAATGAATAATGATGAGTTGAAATTTGCATAGCGGGACCAGATCGTCGGGCTGGGTGTACGCCAATGGTGGCTGGGAACTTGACATTATACAGGGCTCTCCCCCATGGTTGTCTCATGTTGTTAAACAAACCCACTTAGGGCCTGTTTACATGGAGGTAGGGTGACCCTATCAGGAGGGTTACCCTAGCAAGCGGGTCAGAAAATAGCGAGCGTTTACATGAGGTAGGGTGACCCTACTGCTAGGGCTATGTTGCCCGATAGGGTAACCCTACCTATGCGTGGTCGCTAAGACGTCTGCATTAGATAAACTGCGCCGAAACGCAAAGTTTTAGCGGCAAGTTGTGTAATGCTATTTATTGTGGCTTTGCTTGCTGCATTTCAATGTTGTGGTCTGTTATTTCAATGCCTTATGTCGTGGTCTGTTATTTCAATGTGGTCTGTTATTTCAGTGGAATCGCATTGCGCAATGTATTCCTTGATATAGTCCAACACAACAGTTTTTCGACATGTCGGCTGACCAAGAGCGTTTATTTTGTTTTTTTGACGTCGATGAGGATGCGCCGGAATTTTGCTTCCTTTTCTCCGTCTTTGACTTTGATATCGAAACTACATCATTCACAGCGTTATCGTCCAAAGGCAAAGCTTCGTTATGTGCCTCTGCTTCCTTATTTGTAAATTACTTATCCTTTTTATTTTCTGGTGTCGTTTAAAATACTCGCCAGGCTGATATGTTCATATGTATAATCTAGCGACGCCATCCTTGTTTGTCCATCAGTCACAGTAGGACATATAAAACATGACTCGCTTGCTAGGGTAACCCTACCTGACGCGTTTACATGGCTTATGTAAACAAAAAGATAGCTCTGCTGCTAGGGTCACCCTATCTGTTTGATAGGGTAACCCTACCCCTAGGGTAACCCTAGCGCGCATGTAAACGCTTCCTATAAAACATATTGAAGTAGGGTAACCCGCTTGCTAGGGTAACCCTTCTGCTAGGGTCACCCTACCTCCATGTAAACAGGCCCTTACGAAAACTCCATATCTACATACCAATAAAGATATTGTGAATATAGTGTTAAGTACGCATTAAATTCTAACAAAGTTAGTAGCATAATTTTTGCCATATATAGGCAGGGACTTTGCGAATCCAGTACTGAAACACTTGCATGGTCATTTGTAAGAATAGGTTAAATATATTCTAAAATTTAATTTAAGTAAAGTTTGAATAAAAAACATGAGGTGTTTTTGAATTATAATTTGTACAAAGATAAAAATATTCGAAAGAAATGGAATTCGATCATTTACAATTTCGTTTCAGAAAATAACAAAAATACAGTGTTAGCTAGAGCTTCGAAAATAAGAGGGTCTGTTGGTTTAGGGTCCAACAACCAACTATCGTTAGACTGTTTCCACACAGAGGTCTGGTTTATACTAGTGCATGTCTGTATTTAAATTCGTGCAAGACGCGTTTCATCTATCAGTCAGACGGGAAAATGTGAATTTTCGTTTATTCTGAATCTATTGTGTTTATTGTGAATTTTTTATTCTGTTTAATAGTATTGTAAAACCAATGTCTATAGCAGGGCATTTTATATAATACTGCATTCACGTTTGAAATAAAATAGAGCTTTGTTCGACCAGTCAACGATTTAATAGCGAATTTGTTTGAATTTTGAATCCAACGTATGTATACCAGGCCTCTGAAACGTAATTGCAGTGTCAATGACAATGTCAGTGAAAATGTATATGTGTGTTGCACTACATGAATGTGTTTGTGAAGTAAATCCTCTATTAAAGTCCCAATTTACTGATGGTACGTTGAGGGGGTGGTTATTGGAGGGAACGATAAAGTGGGACGTATTATCATTATGATCTAGATATCTAAACGTGGTAACCTAAAATCTATAACATAAACGTCCAGGATAATTTGTCTGATTAATAAATCTATTCATGCAGTAAACATGTATCCATATATAAAGGGGTGGGGAGAGGGGCGTTTATTAAAGAAGGAAGTACTTAATGTATTTATATATGAAGGGAGAATATTGATTATTAGAGAGGTGGCTTTTTTAGAGGGGTCTTAATAGAGGATTTACGGTAACACACATCCGCTAGCTTTGCGATGTCCCTGCATGGTTGAATGTATGTAATTTTATCAATATATAGTGCTTGCATGCTTTTTAGAAATTTAGAAAAAAGGATAGGAGCAAAAATATAATTATAAATAGTTATTTGAAATTGACCGTATAAATTCTCGTGGTTTCACTTTAATATCTATGCGCGCGCCTAATTAAAACGGTACTAAACGAAAAGTCACACATTAATGATGATTTTTCCGTACTAAAATGAATGTGGGAACTTCAATTTTTTACGAAAGTACAATTGTTACTCACGTGGAGTCGGTTGTATAAAAAGGTGGTTAAAGTTAACTACGTTTAGTGCGAAAGTTAATTAATCAAAACAGTATAGTTAAAAAGAAGTTAAGAATTTTATACAATCGTCCCCAGACACATGAAAAATCAGAAAAAAATACGCCAGGCGGCAAGAGAAAATAAGCAGGACGCTTCATAAAAAATCCTAATAAACGATGTAGACATTTACTGCATGTATGCTGTGATACAGAATGCTTTCTTACTATTTACATTTTGTGTTTCTGCCACTGGGAAAAAAGTGAAATCCATGCTATGACATTTGCAATTGCACCACTAAATCCATAGTATATCCATTGTATGGAAATATGCAATTATTATGGATAATCAAAATCCATTCTATTTAAAGCCTTTAAAAATGCTTTGTCATTTGTATTTTTAAACAATTTCCATTCTATGGATTTTCATTTTTCAATGTTACGTGACAAACCTATTTTTCGTTCAGTTTTAACTTCGCGCGAATTCTAATGCTACGTGAATTTATATAGATACGAATCTTATCCGATAGTGTTTGCTTTTTAAAGAATACAAGCAAAAATATATAGAAATAGTTATTTTGAAACAACTGTTTGAACTTTTTGATGTAGTTTTAATCGTACAATAAACTTGTTAAGTGCTTGTCAACGACTGAGGTACAATTAATGAAATCGTAAATGTTTAATTTGTAAAAACTTGAAATATATTTTTATTGTCATCCTTGCTGCGTCAAATTTATTCGTGGTATAGCCCCTTTTTAGTGCAAAGTTTCATTTTGCACCATTATATACCATTGCTGTATAGGTGGCAAGGTGAGACGAGACATTTATTCATACATCTATATATATATCTATCTATCTACTACAGGCTGAGACTAACTTTCTGGGGTGCATATACGATTTATGTGTGTATAGTGATTTATTGTAGGCTACTTAGTCTGTGCTTTGAAGTTTATTTAGGCAAAATCAGTTTAGGCCGTTTGCTGTGACCTCGAAAAGTGCCTAGAAAACGATTTTCATTTCACCTGTCTTGGAACTGAAATAGTGATAGTGATAGTGAACTTTAGTCAGGCACGGATGCCTGTCATCGAAAATAAGATGATCTTCCCAGGCGCCGTGAACTAACACTTTCGAACGCGCTGAGTTCAAATCCGAAAAGTTCCCGCTCTATAGACCTGCAGTTTTCTCACAAACTGCAATTTTATCTTCACTAATTTCGCGACAACTTTTTTCATTGTTCAACGACATGGATCGATGACGACAAAGGGCAAATTTCTATTAACCAGTCTTCCTTTTAACAAAAGATCGGTTTTGCTCGAATCATTTTGATTTATGTTATATTATGCGTGTTGGACGTAAACAATATATCTTGTCTACAACTTTGAGAAGGTACAGATAAAGCTTTCTGAAATCCTCAGTTCTGGCTCTATCTCTATAAAATTACAAGGACGTTAATGCTTAGTTTTTTGGCTATGTCTTTGGGCTGAGAAATAATCCTTTACATGCGATCAAAATGTTTTATACAATGATGTAAAACGGTAAAGTTATGTAATGGATCAGCATTTGAATTTCCAACACAGTAATTCAGGAGGTAACTTATATATCATTGCATTTGAACAATTATATATTCAGTTGGTGTTATTCTGTGCGATTAGCGAGTATTATTGGAAAGAGGGCTTTCATATACGTTGCAATCACCAAATAAACAGCTGCACACATTTCTCCACTTCGTCGTAGGTTTACAGAGCAGATTTTATACTTTGGCACTGATATTTGTCTTTGATGTGAACATTAATTCTTCTAGTTCAAGATTATTTAAAGTGCCTATGCGACAATTGTTTTACGATTGAATTGCAAAGTTCATTTACAATCATAATAGAACTTGTTTTCTAAAACTTTGTATTCTTTCCTGTATGTCAAGATTTTCCACTTTGTTTGACATACAAATGTGACTTAAATGACGTCACGCTGCATAATGAGTTTTTAGAAAGAAAACGTTTCCTTGGCAAATATGTAATAATTCCACTGACATTGAAAGTGACATACTTTAAGAGTTATCAAAGCGATCATTTCGTCTGTAAATTTGAGATAATGAGAATTTTAACAAGCTACAACACAGTCTTCTGTAAAACGCATTATGCAGTGTGACGTCATTTAAGTCACATTTGTATATACAAACAAAGTCGAAAATCTTGACATACAGGAAAAATTACAAAGTTTTAGAAAACAAGTTATATTATGGTTTTAAACTAACTTTGCAATTCAATCATAAAAAATTGTCGCATAGGCACTTTAAGAGTGATCCTGTCGTAAGTCTTCTACCAGCAACCCATGGACATTATTCCTTCGTTTTTATTGTTCCTTCGTTTTTATTGTCAAACTGCATGTCTATAGTGCCAAAAATTGATGAAGTTTCCTTTTTTATAAAACAACATGATATAGAAATCGCAATGTTTAGTGAAGAAACTTGGTTAAGAGATTCAATTCCTGATGGGCCAATAGAAATTAGGGATTACCTCCTCTTTAGACGTGATCGCGAAATACGAGCACATGGAGGAGTCTGTATATATGTAAAAGAATCAATAGAATCTAAAATGCTATCGGAATTTCACAATGACGAACATGAAGTACTTTGGCTATTATTACGTCCTAGGCGTTTACCGCGCGGGTTTTCGAATATTATCGTCGCCTGCTTATATCATCCACCCGACGCTGATAATACGACCATGAGCGAATATCTAAAGTCCACATTAGAGATGGTCGAGACCCAATTTTCAAACAGTGCCATAATACTGGCTGGAGATTTCAATAAGCTGAGCTTTAAAACTGCAGCTAGATGCTATGAATTAAAGCCTGCAATAAACTTCCCTACCAGAGGTTCGAACACTCTTGACCAAATATATACAAATATGCAGAACTACTATCAACCTCCAACTAAAAATCCTCCCTTTGGGCTGTCAGATCATATAACTATTACTGTATTTCCAAAAGTACGCGAAAGATCGAAACTACAAAGGAAAACTATTAGAATTCGTCCAAAGAAACGCAGCACAATCGCAAGTCTCGGCCGATTCTTCATGAAGATACCGTGGACTGACTTGCTGTTTAAAGCCCAGTCTAGCGACGAAAAGTTGAATATATTTACTGAAATAATACGATACGGTTTGGACACGATTATGCCTGAGCGTTCTATTAAAGTCCACGAAACGGATAAACCTTGGATGAATGCTAACTTAAAACAACTTATAAAGAGACGACAAAAAGCCTTCTCCTCGGGTGACGTGTTTCTCTATAAATTGTTGCGAAACAAAGTTAACCGTGAGAGGAAAAGGTGTCGAATGATATACTACAAGAACAAGGTACAAGATCTACAGCATACCAAACCCCGTGATTGGTGGCGAGAAGTAAAGCAGTTTTGTGGCACGTCTAAAGCAGCGAGAAGAGATATTCGGTCGATATTAAGAACAAATACAGAGAGTAGTGATCAAGATCTGGCTAATGAAATTATGAAAGCCTTTGTTAGTGTAATGGACAATTATACGCCGTTATCGGAGGACGTATGCGTGTTGACGGACCATGATGAACCAATTGTAGTGGACGAGGAGTCAATCGCGAAAAAAACTTCGGCAGATCAATATATCAAGAGCGGGAGGCCCTGACGGTATACCCAATTGGGTTTAAAAACATTCTCTGATATATTATCCCCAGCCATCACAAACATAATTAATGCATCCTTTCGGGAATCAAAAGTACCTCGTGTGTGGAAATTGGCCAATGTTACACTCTTACCAAAAACAGTTGCCATTGAAGACTTCAATAAAGATCTAAGACCAATCTCATTAACACCAACTTTATCCAAGATTGCTGAGTCATGCATCATCGAGCAGGAAATAAGACCTACGCTGCTGAAAGCAATGGATCCAAATCAATTTGGTTTTGTGCCCGATTCATGTACTACTTTTGCTTTAATTTCGATGTTACATCGCTGGTTGGAAAACACGGATGGCACTGGTTCGCGCGTCAGGGTTGCACTTCTGGATTACAGAAAAGCATTTGACTTAGTGGACCACAGTATTCTAATTGCCAAACTTTTTAGCCTTGGAGTCAAACCGACAGTTGTAAATTGGATTGCTGACTTTCTACGTGGGAGATCACAGCGTCTAAAGCTTAATTCGGATTGCTTTTCAAATTCCGAAATAGTTCCAGCTGGAATTCCGCAAGGTACTAAGATTGGTCCTTGGCTATTTTTAGCAATGATAAATGATTTAGCGATACCTGGTAACTCCTCTGATTTGTGGAAATTTGCAGACGACACTACAGTTTCCGAAATTATCCCAAAAACCGGATCAAGTAGACTACAGGTACAGGTGGATCAGATAAATCGCTGGTCGAACGAAAATAATTTTCAGTTAAATTCTCTGAAATGTAAAGAGCTCCGCATTGACTTTACTAGACATCGACATATAGACGACCCAATAACTGTCAACGACCTAGCTTTTGAAGTCGTGCAATCTGCAAAAATTCTTGGTGTAACTATTAGGGAAGATCTTAAATGGAATGATCATGTAACCGAGATTACCCATAAGGCATCAAAGCGGCTATATCTTCTAAGAATATTAAAAAGAGCAGGTGTGGACGTAAATTCTTTAGTGCAATTCTACTGTACGTGCATCCGATCAATTCTAGAATATGCCTGCCAGACATTTCATAGCAATTTGCCAGAGTATTTGTCTAATCAAATTGAAAGAATACAGAAACGAGCTCTTCGCATGCTCTACCCAGAGGAACGTTATGGTGACGCGTTAAAATTAACAGGCCTACAATCCTTGGCGGATCGAAGAGACAGACTATGCAGAGAACTTTTTAACTCAGTATCGATTAACAATAACCATAAATTAGCGGATTTACTACCACCACTAAATTCAAATAATATAAATCTTAGGTCCACTTCAAAATATGACTTGCCGGTTTTGAAGACCAATCGTTTTAAAGACAGTTTTATTAACTATTACGCTTCAAAAGTTCAACGATAAGACTCTAATAAATATTTTTAGTAGATATTTTTAATATAATTCATATTCTTAATATAATTCATACATATCGATATTCGATATTCTAATGTAAGTTTTAGTATTGCATGCATAATAGTTAGTAGAAGTAGGATTTAAATTACTTTGTAATTGACACGTAATTCAGTCCCCGGACTGCGATGTGAAAATTTTAATAAACTTTTCCTCTCTCTCTCTCTCTCTGCCGTTCGGTTGGCTTCGCGTTACTTTGTTTTAAATACCTTGATCGCGTTATTAAAAGAGTTATTTCTCAGCCCAGAAACATAGCCAAAAGACTTAACATTAACGTCCTTGTGATTTTATTGCGATAGAGCCAGAACTGAGGATTCTAGAAAGCTTTATCTATACCTTCTCTGAAGTTGTAGACAAGATATGTTGTTTACGTTCAACACGCATAATATTACATAACTCAAAATGATTCGAGAAAAACCGGTCTTTTGTTAAAAGGAAGACGGGTTAATATAAATTGGTATTTTTGAGTGACATAATCGTTTGTCGTCATCGATCCGTGTCGTTGAACAATGAAAAAAGTTGTCGTAAAATTAGTGAAGATAAAATTGCAGTTTGCGAGAAAACTGCCAGGTCTACGCCCTACGGAGCGGAAACTTTTCGGATTTGAACTCAGCGTGTTCGAAAGTGTTAGTTCCCGTAAAAATATTTCAGTTTCAAGACATGGGAAATGAAAGTGAACGGTATCGGGACGCAGCAAACGGCCTAGTGTACGTTAGATTCTCATAAATGTCTTGTGCCATGAACAGGGACGTAGCAACCTAACATCCCTCCAATACTTTCTTATGAGTAATTCCAGGTAAGCAGGTAAATGTCCAGGTGATTCTTTCTGATTTCAGGTCATTTTGCGATAATCCGAATGTACTAACATATCCTTTCTAATATTATGTACTCATGAGGAAACTACACTAAATTTCAGAAACCGCTTTAGCGTAAATAGACCCCTCCCCCCCCCCCCCCCCGGACGACAACGTATTCGCTGCGTTGCTGCCATGAACAAAGAGGTGGCTGCATCCTATACTGTTGTTTGGCTATGAACGTACACAAGGTTCGTGTACAAGGTAATGAAGCATGAAATTGTTTTTACAACAGCACGAGATGACAACTCTTCCCCATGGTGTCAGTGTTATCATCCCACGGGCGTGCATACATGTCCAATACTGTCGACATGATGCGGATCGTGAAGCAGCTTCACGATCCGTCAAATTCGTACGGACGGTAAACACGAGTCACGATCCGTATCAACTCGTAAACGCAATAGGTGGTCTCCAATAGCAGATGCTTGTTGCCCAAAAGTGTACTCTTTACAAAAGTGTACTCTTTCATCCTTATCTTCGAATTCTATTATTTTACAGTTCATATTAATTGTTTACAACTTTGAGTTTTGCGGTTCATTGTCGATGCTTTGTAAGCTTTATATAAAAAAGTTTATAAGGATCTTCTATATAGTTTAGTGAGTCTCGGGGTATACAAAATCGATAGATAATTTACAACTAACGCTAGCTTGCCCGTATTATTTGACTGGTCGCGACGAGTTTCAACTGAAAGAGACTCAGACGTATCTATGTTTTTACTGTTAGAATTGCTTTGCATTTCAACCTCGGTTGAGATAACGACACAAAAGATAGTGCTAGTAATTACGAGATTGGAATGGCAGTATGGGGAAAACAGTTCATAACAGACAATTTCAATCATTAACATCCACTATAACATGATGAAACAAGGCTTTCTTTATACCCAACATATGGTCCCGCATATCGTTTTGTTTTCGTGGCTTTCCCTGATATATTAATCTTATCAAGGCTTGATGAAGCTTATCTTATAAAATATAAATATGACCCAGATATGTTTGGCTTTTATCTCAGTTGAGCTTTAATTACTTTTCTTACATGTAAATATATTTCTCGACGTGAAGCCGTCTTCCTCATTGTACGCATTAATAAAATATGAAAATAATCATAATAATATACACCACCACATTTGCTTGAAAAGGCATTGAATGAATGCCGCTGCAAAGGCTGAATTAAGACTAAAAAAATTTCGTGGAGTAAATACTGACAAAATATGGATTTTCCCGATAATGAGGTTCGTCGTTATTTTAAATTTAAATGTTTGTAGTATTATATCTGAATATTATATGGCTCTTTTTTCTTTATATCTATGCATTCATGACTCAACCAAACTTACTTTATACTTACACTAGACAAATCTATCGCTTCCCGAAACTCTTACCACCATATAATTTGTTTTCTGGCGCTGCATAGAATAGATCGAAACCTCATGAAGATGCATGAGTTCGAATCCCGCTCGAGATAACCTTTTTTTTTCCTTCTAATATGGGATAATAAATATGAAACTAGTTTTTCATATCACCGAGGATGATTCTGAAATATAAATGTGGACCAACTAACTCAAAACGTTGCAGCGCTTCTAAGTATTTGAAAAATTTAAACCAGTTAGGATCGAATTCTAGATCAAAGTTATCTGCGAGTGAAAATGGAAAAATCGCGCCGCGTTGTTGATCCCTTTCGGTGCGTCTGGGCCTTAAGCCCGTTCTTCATCATTCACGTAAGCGACGTTTTTCTTTGTCGCCATCCAGGCTCGTTGGTTCCCAGGGTTTTCGCGATATGGCGCGCGGCTAAGGCAGAAATCTCCAAGATTCTTGGAAGTATTAGTCTGCTTAATTAGCGCTGTATGGCGCTTACAAATTTTTGTTCAGGCTCATACTTTTACGATAGTTATTATATAGTTAAAATTAATTCAAATCTTTTGTACTGCACCTTGATAGCTGATGGCGGTGACGCTGTCATCAATCAATATAATTTCATATCCAACGCTGTCAGTGTTTGCCATTGTCATTCAGTTGCATTTGAAGCCTATACCAGCATGCATCTGATTTCCGTAGGATAATTCTTCTATAACTGTAGAATTAAAATAACTATATCTAACTTTTAAAAACCTATATACACATTCGATAAGGCAATATATCATCGTTGACGTTCCTACCTTCGGTAGGATAATAATGTGTGGAAATAATCGCGATAATATCGAAATATTGCTCAACTGTATCACAAATTTTATTATAGAGTTCCGGACTCCGGCGGTTCGGGACTTCGGGCGAGCTTTTTAATACGGTTGTCAATGACATTGACTGTTGCCTGTTTTGAAGGAGTTGTCTAAAGCAAAGGAGGAAGATATAAGCGAACTTAAGCAAACCTCAACCTAGTACGGGGACGTGACAAGAAACCGCCTTAAATTTTACACGTTTATAATTATAAAGAACTACCGTTGTTAAGAACTTCAACAAGCAGGACGAAAGTGAAACGAGAACAGCTAATAATATCATACTAATGCAAGAAAGTGAGCAGAAATTAATAATTAAAATCCCACGGACGTTTTAAACGTCGCCGTAGCTCTGTTTTACAACGGCAAAATACAGATTATCACGTCTTGTGTACAACGCTTACATTTCAAACTGGGAAACTGCTATTTTAAATTGGGTCCTAGAACTCTTCTCAATTATAAACCCAGTGTTAATTTTAATCCTTAAACTGAATTATTTTTCATACGATGGATAATAAACGACAGGTTTTCTTCTGCAATCATTTGGTTCAACGAGTTTGTTTGCCGTCGCCGTTGCGTGACGGGGTCCTACATGCTTAAGGTCGCTATAGTCACAATACGGGACCTATCATGCAGCCAAAACAATTTAAAGATGTGAACAATTAATGTTAATTGGAAGGTGACAGCTACAGTAAAAATACAAAAAGTGTCCCACTTCTGCTTCTGTAGTTTGCTGCATGTGATTTACTGTAATTTGTTCGGTTTTTCTGTAGCGATGAGCTATTTATGGGAAAATACTGCGATAAAATTTATATTTCGTCCCTTTTATGCAATGAAACAAACGAAAAATGTATTATTTCCCTTTGCTACAAATTATCATATTTAAAAATAGAGAAAACTAAGTTTTATCGCGGTATTTGCCGATAAATCTGCAATCGCTACAGAAAAACAGAACAAATTACAGTAAATCACAACAAACTACAGAAGCGGAAGTGGGACATTTTTTGTATTTTCACTGTAAAAGGAAACCGAGAAGACAAGACTCCATACAAAATTCTCGTTTTATTAATAGTAATACTTTTACTAAATATCAATCAAGATTTAGAAAGGGGTATTTAACGCTGACGGTCTTTTTTATGTGTTACAAATGAATGGTTATGCAATATTACATGACAAAGGTCTCATTAATGCTGTACTATTTCTTGATAAAGAATTAAGGCTTTTGATACAATAGATCATGAGATTCTTTTTATGAAGCTAAAATACTATGGGTTTCAATTTTTATTGTGGATGAAAATATACTTATACATAATACAAAACAAAATTGTAAACGAACGATGTGGTATACCCCATGGGTCGAATCTTGGCCGCCTTCTATTTTTAATTTATATTAATGATCTCCCAAGCTGTTTGGATGAATCTATTCCCAGCATATTTGCTGATTACACTCGATTTAGATTGATCAAATTGGTTAAAAAGTGAAGTTCAGAAATCAATATAATACATAAAAGATTAAACTGCAAATAAATTAACACTAAATACAACTAATACACCTGAATTCATAATAATTTGATTAATTAACGCGTTCGCAAAATCAAAAGTTTGGAGGACTCATTATAGTAAGATGATACGTTGATTGGAAAGAGCACATTCATTTGACACTGTATGTAAAAAAGCGTCAAAAGCAATAGGAATATTATACGGCTATGAGGGACGTCCTCACGTCGCTACGGGGAGAGGAAGTTGGGTGGGGGGGGGAGGGAGGGGGGAGTGTAATACCTCCAGTAATTTAAAAGTTCAAAAAGTTAGTAAAAGTGGAAAATATTTTGTCAAAATAGTTCGTAGCTTGTTGGATTTTGAAATTGGTTTACATTGTCAACTAACTATGGTAGTACTAAAAAATACAAAGGAAAAGAACTATTTCGACTCGCGCGAACTTTTCGCCTTGTGAAAAACCGCGTGAATTCACATAACATGAATTTAGACTCATTTTGTATTTACAAAGCAAGCCGCCAGTTTGTTTTTTTCAAATCATTAATTGCATGTATTCCTGGTGAGTGCAATTAATGAAACAATTGCACTCCTCTTAACCAATCAGATTGCAGTAATTTTGTCAAATATATAATAAAACACGCATAACAGTGAAACTAATCTATAATATTTACAACGCCTGAAAAAGTTAAAAGTCGAAAAAATCCATTAGTGTTCTAAGTACTGAGAAGCCCTAGACAATCCAGTGTCTGAAATTGTGCCTGGGAGGTTAAACAAGGATTCAGAAGAAGTAGACCACACCCAGCTGAGAACCTATAGTACATTGATGTACCAAAAGATGATACCGGTTTAGATAGCACATGCAGAAGAACATATAGATTTTATACGTTATAAGAAAGCATTTATGCCATATGAAACGCTACAAAATCAATCGAAGATCTATTTTGTATAAATTGTAGATATTTACTAAATTGTAGTTGTATTCATTACTTATTATTTTTTTCTCAAATGTAAATAGTCGTAATCCTTAATACTTTTTATGCCTGTAAATATCAAAATAGTGCGAGGGCCGTATGTTAGATAACTTTTACGGTTAATACGTTTTCCCTCGTGAAATAAAGTTTCTATTCTATTCTATAAGTCACTCGATATGGGACAACTGTGGAAGCTTGCTGAAAGAGAAGCAACAAAAATTATAAAATGAGACAGCAAGAAATATGACAGGCCCTTGAGACAAATATGCATGTCTTGCCATGGGATAATCTGAACGATAGACATATAAATTTAATAATTCAGTTTTGGTTTATAAAATATTGAAAAACCACTCCGCCCCAAACCACAAAAATAGATTTATTCCGAGGGAGACAAATCTAAATAGTTATAATCTTATGCCCATACCTATCTTTCAATTCCCAAGCCTAATGTTAAATATTTAAAAACACTTTATGCATAGCGGGGGGGAGTGTACATGCAAAGGCTGAACAATGATTAACAGATTCAATTGCTGTGAGTCAGGCGTCATGTATTTTCGACTTTTAACGTAAAACTTTTAACTACCTTTTATAACCACTGTTTTGTAGTTAAATAATAATTAACTCTAAAATACGCAATTTTACTTGACTTCATAGGTTTTTCTTGTTAAATGCACATGAAATGTGCTCAGCAATTCCGTCTGTCCTCGTATCACATTTTTGGCAAGTAACAGCAGATTTACTCCCTATATACCATTAATTTAAACGTTTTTGTTCTTCTTTTGTTCTTTGCAAAACCAGCAAAGTTTCCCGCCATCTTTTTCCTCAATCTTGTACCTTTACGTAATGGTCCTTGGTCTAGTAGCCAATCAAAATGCTGAATTGATAATGGTCCTTGGTTGAGTGTGTACTAATAAACATGATCGTGGCAATATCAATGGCCTTGTATTCCTTGACTTAAAAAAGGCACTCGATACAGTTGACCATTCCATCCTATATTATCTAAGCTAAATTTGTAGTAATAGATTACACCTTTGACACCTTGAATTGGTTTAACTCGTATCTAAAAGACCACAGAATTTAGGAACACATGAATTTGCTTTAACCACCTTGATTTGTTCACTAGTTCTATTCGTTTTCTCTGTAAGTCTGCATTGAGATTTTAGAAGACGGTGAGTAAATGGAGGGTGGGAGATTTTTCTTTTTTCGGTACTTATATGGGTTCCCCAATCAGTCTAAATAGAGGCGCTGGGGACAAAATAGACGAAATACGGTAATATCACTTAAACCAAGCCTGGAGTTACAAATTCCTTAACCTATATTTTGTATATTATTGTTAATGTTTAAGGGTTTCGAAACTATGTGCTTCTGTGACCCATAATGGCCATACATGTACGGCTTTTTTCCTCCGTTGCTGTAAATATTCAATTGTTCCTATACTTAATTCTCTAAGTCCATTTATAATTTATATGTTTCTGTATTTTCCTGTGAATAGTATGAAATACATGCTGTGTAATGTTTTTAGGTATTGACGGATGGCGAAAAGCAGGATCACATTGAACAAGACCTGGACGAAAAAGAGCGTGCAGCTCAGACAAGTAAGAAAATCTTGCAAAAGTTCGTCTCGAACTGGACAACGTATACTCCAAAACGACACATGCACAAACAGCTCAAGAATTATCAAGAGCAACAGTTGAAGGAGATTCCTGGGGCTTCCAAAAAGACTGGTACCGTCATGCATGCGGCGCTGACCAGTGAGATCGATAGCGAAGATTATAAAGTGGACGGGCGACCGATAGAGACGGGAAAGCGTGTTCGAAATCACGCATTAATACATTACATAGCGAAGTTGGCCGTCTCGAATCACGATAACGATACTTTTGATTTCGAATTCGTTCAGAGTTTGCTCAAGAACGGCGCGGATATAAACGCGACGGACAAATACGGTCAGACTGTGTTTCATGAAGTAGCGAGGTCGTGGCACGCTGATGTCGCCGAGTTTTTAATAAGAAATGGTAATAAATCCTATTGCTATATAATAATGGTAATAAATCCTAGTGACATCTTGTCCCTTGGTGCTTGTGATGTTACTCTGAGTGCATATCCACACCAGGCAAGCTTGAAAAATATGCCTGACCACGGTGGGAATCGAACCTACGACCTTTGGAATACTAGCCCAATGCATGCGCTGCCAACTGAGCTACGCGGTCTGGTCGGTTCGAGTATGTGATATTTCGGAACAGAATCTACTTCCTTCGATATCAATGTTATCTAATAATAATCATGATTTTTTTCTGTGTTGGTGTAATGTACTCAGGTGAATGTGATGCTTGTGATGTTACTCTGAGTGTATATCCACACCGGGCAAGCTTGAAAAATATGCCTGACCACGGTGGGAATCGAACCTACGACCTTTGGAATACTAGCCCAATGCGCTGCCAACTGAGCTACGCGGTTTGGTCGGTTCGAGTATGTGGTATTTCGGAACAGAATCTACTTCCTTCGATATCAATGTTGCCTAATAATAATCATGATTTTTTTCTGTGTTGGTGTAATGTACTCAGGTGAATGTGATGCTTGTGATGTTACTCTGAGTGTATATCCACACCGGGAAAGCTTGAAAAATATGCCTGACCACGGTGGGAATCGAACCTTCGACCTTTGGAATACTAGACCGCGTAGCTCAGTTGGCAGAGTATTGGGCTAGTATTCCAAAGGTCGTAGGTTCGATTCCCACCGTGCTCAGGCATATTTTTCAAGCTTCCCCGGTGTGGATATACACTCAGAGTAACATCACAAGCATCATATTCACCTGAGTACATTACACCAACCCAGAAAAAAATCATGATCTTGTCGCTTGTTACTTTGATTTAAGTCTGGATTTAAGTAAATTAATGGTCATCGATGAAATTACACTCACGTTGGGTCACGTCGCATCATCACTCCTGTATTGGACTATTTTTCCCGACTGATACAAAGTTTCTACTGTTTTTCCATATTCAACGTTACCGGCTACAGCTATGTATTCCTTAAGTATCTCTTAAAGTCCAGAGAATAACGGGTGTCGTGTGTAATAGAATCTGAATATTGAAAGTTTTTTGTATATAGAAATTATGCAGATGGTAATTTCGAGAGCAAAGTATATACAGTTTAGACCTAACCAGAAGCAACTGTAAAAAATGCAACTATTTAACAATTAGACAACGAGGCCGAGTTTGTCTATGAGCGAATAGTCAACGAGGCGAAAATTAGTATAAACTTTAACATTAATTTACAACTAGGCTGCAAACACAATACAAAAATACACAAAAAAACATTATAAAACCATTAAAGGTAAACAAATATTTTAGTTTTTGTTCGCGTAAAATGTTTTACAAAATTCAGTTTTAATTTTAAAATTTCATTGAGTGTATGTTATTTTGTCTATTTTCTTACCCTTAAAAATTGCCATTCCATATTTTTGTTGCTTTTTTCGGGGGTTTTAGTACAGAATTGTTTAACAAGCCGCCATTTTGAATTTTCTATTAGTAGGTTATCACTAATAGCCTACTAGTAGCGTAGCCAATCAGAAGGCACGATATGTGATAGCCTACTAGTAGGTTTACACTAAATATATATATATAGGCCGTCTGGCAGGACTCGAACCCGTGGCCCTGCGATTCCGGTGCAGTGCTCTAATCAACTAAGCTACATAGTCCAGTTGTCGAAGCTTTAGCCTCCTTTTCGCTTTCTGGTCGGGTTATATATATCTGATTCAACACCGCTGCTCATGCTGTAAATATTATGATCTACACTCGAAATTTCCATCTTCAAAAACCCTTAGACATTTAGTTCTATCGAATGAGATGCCCAAACTCTTGTAATAGAATCTGATTGTCTCTTTTCTCACAGGTGCCAACATGAATCAGCAAGATAAATATGGTCGCGCACCACTGCACGTTGCAGCCGCAGTTGATTACGTTGAGATGGTCGAGTTCCTGGTCACCAAGGGAGCTGATGTTAATATACGTACTACAGGTGAAGAACAAACACCCATCCATTTTGCAGCCAAGAATGACGCTTGTAAAAGTTTGAAGGCTCTGGTCGCTTATGGAGTGGACGTTAGTTGTAGAGATTACCAAGAGAGAACGCCTCTGCAGGTAGCGCATTTTTCTGTTTCACATTTACCTTATGTTCAGATTTACCTGTCTGTTACCCTCTGGAAAATGATGGCTCAATTTTCCTAAGGGCATAATCAGTTGTCATCCTAAGTTAGATTTCTGCAATATTCAGTTGCCTGATACTGAATTTGACCTCAGTCGCACGAGGAAAGAGCACTTACAGTTTCACTCTACCATTACGCCCCGACTCTACGTACCAAAGTCCGTACGATTCCGGGATACGCCGGTTTCCTCCGACAATATATCGAAATAAGGAAAGGCCCTTATTGGAATTTTAAGAAGAACAGGTTGATAAAACTAGTTTAGTGTCATCTCTAATTTTATGCCTTTTCAATCTCTAGCTCTCTGCAGCGATGAGTAGATCAAAAGCTGCTCGATTGTTGATCGACCTTGGTATCCCGGCAGGCGTCTACGACAAGGATGGCGAAATGGCCGTCTCTTTGCTCGTTATTAAAATGCCAGATGTCGCCAAACTTGCTATGGATCAATTTTACTCGGAGGATCACATCAACAACAAGCGATACTACTTCCTAAACTATCTGGAAGGCAGCCGCGTGGTTGACGGACAATCGTCAGCACGCACACCCCTGGAGGCTGCTGTGGCCAGCAATAGTGTGAATATTATCATGCATCCCGTGATGCAATGCCTGGTTGCGACGAAGTGGGAGAGGTTTGGTCGCCGTTGGGCGTTGTTCGATTTTATCTTGAACATGGTCTCTGCAATAATCTGGACCTCTATGGGTGTGACCTTACCTGTAGATCATAACTTACTGTATAACCCACCTCGTGAAAAGTGGTGGCGAATGGTTTTAGCTTGCTTGGCACTCCTGTTAACTTTCTATGAACTACTAAGGCAGGTTGTTATAACAATCCGCAATAATCGTTCCCTTACACAATGGAAAAATTATCGTACGAGATCGTTGTCGCGTGATAAACCCTTCTGTCATCCACAATGGCCTGACGAAGCAAGATACGTTGACAGTGAAATAAAAAGCGTCCACGAACACCGTTGGCTTGCAACGCACGATCGTTGGGTCTACATGGACTGGTTGGCACTTTCCCTCATCGTTGCCTCGGCAATTTCCCACGTGGTGTTCTTCTGGCAAGGTACGCCAGGAGCACACACTGTTCACGTGCGTATCATGTGCGTGCTATTGATTGTCATCTGGGTGCGTATACTGAAATTTGTGCGACCGTTTCAAGGCACTGGTGCATTTGTGGCGTCCTCCACCAGGATGCTGGGTGATATCTTGCTCGCTCTGTTCTTGGTCGTCATTATATTTTTGCCTTATGCTTCCTGTTTTTGGATGCTGTTTGGTGGACTCAGTCCGTCTCCTGCATTAGGTTTCAGAACGATGCCTGCTGTTTTGTACGAGGTAAGTCATTATAGTAACAAAGAACTTTCCAGGTTAAGTTTATGCAATCTTGAAATATATTGTGCTCAATCCACCTGAATTTAAGAGATACACCAAAAGGATTTTAGGTTTTGAACACACTTCATCGCAAAGACAAGACATGGAGAAAATTAAATTGCCCCACAAAAGAAAATATATATCTCAGGAGACTGGGAACTGTCCGGAATAGTGGGAAACATTGAGATTCGAGTGGAAAGAAAACTAAATATTTCCCGAGCGAACAGACATTAAGTGTTTTGTTATATAGCGCCGAAAAACAATTTTAATCAACAACATTTATGCAACAATTGTAATTCATGACAAAACCTCTGTAGAGTAAACGAGTTTAAAATTAAAAGAAACTACTTAATAAACGGTTTCAACAGCATATCTTGTTGCCTGTCGTGTATTTTTCTTCTCTTTTACATTTTCTTTATTTTAACACAAACTTAAATCGTAGTTTATAAACTTACCAGTTGTGCTGACATTTTGTTTATTTATGTACGTAGCCGGTCTGGGCGGGCAACAATTTTTCTCTTGTCGGCCGACGGGATACATTGCATTTTTTAAAGCCACGTGACAATAAATAATCCAATCACGTTTGGTATATTCACCCTGGCTATAATTATAATTATAATGATTGTTTTTGTGATTGCTTATGTATTGTTTTTATCTCTAGGTATTCCAAATGACTGTATTAGATACGAACCACAGCATAGAGTCATTCTTGAAAGTGGATCCTTTCATGGCTAGACTGTTATCATGTAGCTATGTCTTCATTTCATTCGTAATCGTCCTCAACTTAATCATAGCAATGATCACAGATACTTTCAAACGCGTGTTCAGGTACGCGCAAGAACACGCCGCGATAGAACGAGCCAAGACCATCTTAAACATCGAAGATTCTATGCGCGAAAAGTCCAGAAAGCTTTATTGGGAATATATCCGTAATCACTGTAGTCCGCTGCCTATGAGTCGTCTGAATAGACATGGTCGAACAATATTTTCAGAAATGGTATTGTATTATATTTTTGTTTATTAATTATCGCCCATAACCATTTTGTCTATTAATTATTGCCCATACATTTATGATTCTCAATAATAACACAAGACTGAGTAAAGGTCAGGACCCTTTTAAAGAATTCGTCAGTGTGGGGACATGAAGGAAAAGGGACTTGTTTATCCACACCAGGCAAAGACCGTAAAACGATTGAATAATATGAAGTAAATTCACAGGAAAGCTGACAACCCTCTTTGGGGGGGGGGGCATGCCCCCCAGGACATGTTTAGAACTATAAACCCGGAGAAAGAACTTGCATCAATTTCCTACAATGATTTTGTTTGTGGTGATCATGTGAGTCACCTGATGAAAGGCAGAATGAGGTATATTTCTGAAAACGCTTGTCTAATGTAAATGAAATAGTAGAGTCTGAGATTCGTGTAGTTGATTATAGTATCTCCCCATGCACGCGCATGACTGAAGAAAAACAACGACATAAGGTTAACTGTTCCTCTGCTCTGAAAAATGATATGTTACGTACACGTATGCTTGAAAGATGAGTTTTCACCTCACTTAGTTGAACTGGAATGCTGGATTTGGTGGATAATCCAAGTATATGCACCCAATTTAAGACCTAACCAGGAATGGTTGCAAAAAAGCAACACTAGGTCTTCTGGCAAAAATTGAACCCACGACCCTGTGATTCTGGTGCAGCCCTCTATACTGCCGAGGCAAGTTGTCGAGCTGTAACCGCAAGTTCAAATATATATTTTTGGGTGTGCGGGTTGTGAAAAAGTGAACTTGATTTACTTGAAGGATATCAGATGTGTTTTGCACTTTACTTGCTTGCCTATCGTTTCCTATGGCTACTTTTGCTTAATACGTAATAGCTATGCCTGCATGTCATTGTGGAATGGCGCATTATCGTACAGGCATGTGGATTTGTTTCTTTAAATAGGTGTACGTCTTGTGTTATATTCACGAATTTCCTTATTAATTACGAAATTTATGTTTATTTCAGGTACATATGAACGATCGAATCCGAGAAACGCATCAGCTTGTTGAAGCACGCTTCGGAAAGCAGTTTGGAGAAAATAAAAAATCCACCATGGAGGATATGATGAAATTTGCGAACGAAATCGTCACAAATTACTCCGAATCTAAAAAGATGTTAGAAACGGTTTTTCTAGAGTTGAGATTACTAGAAGAGCTGGTAATGCCTAAAACAAAGACCATTGACCAATTTCCCGAGAATGATACGAAATCTAGGAATTTCATTCCACCGGATGATCAATTTGATTCTGCAAGTGATACTGGGCTTAATCATGCACGATCAATTGAAGCATCTTCAAAACGAAGATATTCGATCAAAAGCGAGCCTGGCGACATTAAACAACGGATGAAACAAAAGCTCAAGTCAAAAAGCAAGTCCGCCAGTCAGATAGGAGTTCGCGACAAGTTGAAGAAAGATCGAAGTGCGCTAAAGAAGAGGTCCAAAGGTAGGCATGCAGAACTTTTTAAACTTTTATTCCACACAAAATGCGAAGTTCAAACTTTCAATTCGCGCTGCTCTATAATTTGACAGTATTAAATTTATTTAGATGTACATTGAAAAGATCGAGAATTTTTAGAACAATTTTTGTGCGAATTTCAAATCAACACAGTCCATTGAATAAGAGTGCGGGAAATTATTATACAAGACATGTTGCAATTCTTCCAAAACAGGACTATTAATTTGTCTATTTAATTTATATTCCGCTAAGCAGAGGTTTAATATTTTGTAAATATTAACGGCCCATTGGAAATCAACTACCTGGGTGTGTTGAAGAGTTACCGTTTTTAAATAAGAGTTAATAAATAAATAAATATACTCTATGATTAATGTGCGTTTATAGCAGGGTGTAAAATTGTCAAATAATCAAAAGTGCTAATGATATGATTTTAGATGTGGTTAGTCCACACCGAGCAAGCTAAAAAATGCTTGGCCGCGGTGGAAATCGAGTCCGCGACCTTTTGTTCGCTCGTCCAATGCTCCACCAGTACTAGTAGAGTTAGAAGACCAAGTTAGTTCGACTACTCGATTTATAGTAGTGAGTTCAATTTTTTCCCTTGATGTGTTGTGACTGCGTGTTGGAATGATTCGAAACTATACTAATAATAGCCTATACATTAAAAATATTACTCGACTGTGATTGGTTGATTTCAGTGCAGTTAATCTCAAACTGCGGTGCAAAATTCTGTAACAACAGTGCAAAAATCTGTAACAAAAATCTGATTGGTGGAAAAACAATGGGAAGATTGAATCAACCAATCAGCTTAAAGAAGTTCTAAAATAACGGTCACAGATTGGTTCAAAACAAAACAAATATAACGCCGCGCTACATAAAGTTCGGGTGGAAAATATGGCTTTATCTTTTTTAAATGGAAAAGACTTTACCTTAAACAAAACTAACAAAACTTACATGGTTGAGTGGAATTTTAAAGCCGTTAGCGTTGTATAATGTGATATAACAAAGCAGGAAAACGTTGTCAGTGGACGGTTAAATTCTTTGCATCAACGTAAAGTTGATTATCTCGAACATTTTCATGTATATTATTAATCCGTAATAGGATGGTTTCTCGTGAAATTTGGATAAAACAAGCACTCGTGAGTTTTTCAAAGACCTCAAAATTAATAGCACTCGTCCTTCGGACTCGTGCATGTTTTATCCAAATTGCACTCAAAACCATCCGATTACCTAATACTTATACAAACCCTGCAGGTGGGGAAGAGGAACACCAAGAGAGATATGAAGAAAATGTAGATGAAGAGAGAGATGTCGTTCGAAGAAGGACGAAAAGTAGAAGCAAGTCTGCTGGAAATATCGGTAGAATTGAACCAAAAGAAAAACACCGCAGTAAGTCTTCCTCAACCAAAGACATTTCACGGAGGAAATACACCACTCGTGATTATGATGATTAATATAGAAGTTGCATTTTCAATGTTACACTGCAAGAAATGACTGAGTATTTTTACTCAACACCTTGATGAGAAAAAATAATACACCCAGGGTGACACAAAATTTTGAGTAAAATTACTTCATATGTATGCAAAAATTGAGTAATTTTACTGAAAATTTTAAGGCATTATGGGTGCATTATTTCAGACAAGTTTTTTGTCTGGGTCAAAGTTTTTGCAGTGTAGAAAACTCTTTAAGCTGTATACGAAAGAGAATGACTAAAATTTGGCTTTAAATAACTTTTTAATTAATTTAAGGTAATTTCTCAGTTTTGCAATTGCGCCTATTTACCGCACCAGGATGATATTTGGTGAGGAAATTAATGTTTATGTAAATCAGCATGATTTCTGTATCAGATATATAAACTCCTTCACCCTCATGATTTCTTTTGTGTTTCTTCATGAATTATTAATGCCTCTTACAATTTTACGTGTCAAATAAAAAGAGAATAGAAAACACATTCCCACAACTGAGGGTCAAGATGGTACATTGTTAGAAATGGATGGTATATTTATATTGCCCTTGTCTTATCTTCTAAACAAGTTAATTGAGTGACCCCAACTTTTTCTGATTTTTAATTCAATAAGCAAATTATAAACTTGAAGCTTGAAACGTTTCAGCAAATTCTTATTACTGAGAATTACTGAGGATTACCTTAAGTTGAAAACAATAAAAAGATAATGATAATATTTATTAGATTTCGAAAATTAACATGTGTTGTAAAAGTGTTGTAAAACCATGCAAGTAATGGTGATAGATTTAATATTCCATTTCATGAAGCCATATTTGGGTATAAGAATACTGAGAGATTATATACTGGTCAAAGGTCAAATTACCAATGTTCCCAAATACTCTTCCAAGATGAAGTATCATGAATTAGAAACCGATGAACAAATTATTGGAGCACTGAAACAGTGAAATGAATAATATGGAATGCTATACCTCCAACCGAATATTTGAAGCCAAACTTGAAAGCCAGTCTAAGTCTTTTCACGCATGTGAAAAGCACGATCAATCCGACAACATGAATACGTATTCTTAAAAATCCGCTTAAAATTTACAGAAAGAAGAGATTTTTAACAACGCTGAAAATTATCTATTAATTACTCAGGTAAAACCTTCTAATATACTTTACTTTTAGTTTATTTCTCATTAAAACGGCATGCTTGCTCCCTGTACTGGTCTCGCGAGAGAATCGCGGAGTATACTAAACACGCATGTCTTGACTGGTCCCAGACATTTGGTTGGCTGCAAGAAAAGGATAGGCAGTTCATCTGAACGTATAACGTTTCAGTTCTATTCATTTCACTGCACTGAAATAATCAGCTACTGAGATAAATATGAAGGTATGTTATTGGAAATTCTATACTATATATGTATAAGCTTCACAATAAAGTAAAATTTAACCTTTACGTTTCGTAAAACGTTTCATCTGTTTTCCTTCTCCAGTGCAGAAACAGTATAATTAAATCATGAGAGATAACACTGCTCTGAAAGAATGTAAGGAAATAATATTTCATTACATCAATTCTTTTGCTTGAATGACAAATATAGCTGTGTGTCATCAGCAAAGTCATGCATGAGCATCCGAAAGGTGAGTAGGAACAATCTCAAACGACTTTGATGCATACATTATGAAGAGAAGCGGACCTAAGCATGACCTCTGGGCACACCACACTGCAGGTCAGAGCTGTCAGATTTCGCACCATTCAAAGAAATGTGTTTACTTTTTCCGGATAAGTAGGTACTTATTTAACGTTTTTCTTACATCTTCACATGCAGAGTCTAGAAAGTAGACCATAACAGTCATGAAATATTGTATAGTAGGTGCCTGTATATAGTGTGTGTGGTGTTTCAGGCATTTGGCGCTTTAGGTGGTTCATCATGCTCTATGGCCGTCCCTGAAAAGCCCCCCTTGTTGAAATTTTAGGACTACATCACTGAGTCATACAACGTATGAACGATAATGCAAGCAATGAAAGAACCCCTACGAGTTATTTCAATATCCAAATTCTTAGTTATTTTTGGGAAACAATTAAAACAAACAGTTTATAATAAGTTCCCAAATTTTATTTTGTCTAAACTCTCTTTTGAGGAGCAGATGAAATTCCGTTTAGTATGAATTTATTGACTAGTTGAGCTTAATTATATAATTCGACAACAATGCCGGGTTTGGTGGATAATCCAAGTATACAAAATCTAAGACCTATCCAGGAAAGGTTGCGGAAAATGCAGCACTAGGTACTCAGACAGGAATCAACAATATAATTTGAATGATTTCATCATTTTTGAACAGTTAGCTTAATGACTTTCAAGAGACTGCCACCATATTTTACTCGCTTGTAATGTCATGCATAAATTTATTTCAATTACATATTAATCAAACTAAAATGTAGTCGTAGGAACGAGAAGAGGTAACCTATAATGAGTAATTTGTTCTACAATTTCACACGTTGTTTCTGCCTAAAATGCAGACTTAAATTTCGTTTGCCATTAGTGATTCTCCAGTTTCATGGCCATGCCTATGAGCAAATATCACAGCAAATATGACTGGTTAGGTAGATACCACGGACATACGGGCACCCGGACAGGCGGAAATTAACTAATTCAATTCAAAAATTGATTACGACAACTATATAATTTATTAGATTGATATATACGGTGCAATGATATAACAAGTTGAATATAATGCAGAGTATACGTAGTCAATGATAATGGCTGGTTAAAGACGCACAAATTTTATGTCTTTGGTTTATAAATATTTAAACATCACAGTTTAAAGATTCTGCCAAGTCTAAGCATGCATGATTAAGTTCTTTTGATAAAATGCTGTCTTTTGGTCGTGTGCCTCATGGACGCTAGTTAGACATTAGGTAGCTTTACGCGTTATCACAAATATGTACTATTTCTAAATCTACTTTATATACGCACTGTATTCATTTACTGAACTAAAATATATCCAAATGCTGCAGCCAGTTTTTTTCCATTGTCATTATCACTACACTGCGCAATATTACCACATGTAATGTTAGATGTTATATAACAAGCAGCGTAGGTAATACCAAATCCAATACATGAATCTGCCTGTGTGCAACGGTCGTCGTTATTCGCGTAATATCCAATACGTACTTTGAATGCATTATATGCAATGCTGAAACCTTCTTCATTGCAGTTTGGCTGTAAAGACGAGCCCGCGATCAGAGACTTCCATGCAGGTCGTCCTGCGGTTGTGTTTCGGTATTGTCCGTCTGCGATCACACTATACAGCGAACTTGCTTCGTAATGTAACATCATCCATTTTCTGTCACCATTAACGGTCATACCAAGACATATTTTCTTAAAAGGAGTGTTCCAATAAGATGCCAGTTTACTTTCTTTCTCTGTTAGCCCTTCAAGTCCATCTTCAACTGCATAACTTTCCTTGTTCGTCCACAATGGTGAATGATATGTAAATGTACTCTGTTTAAGAAACAGAGAACAAGTTAAGTTTACCAAGAGCAAAGACGGAATGGGGAAACATGAGGTTCGACTATCAAGTATAGTTTTTCATTTTAATTATCTAAATAAAGATGTCCGAGTAGATCTTGGTCAGCACCTTGATCAAGCAATTTTCATTACCATGTTAATTAAAAACATTTATATATGCGAGTAAAAGCACAACTGATCCTTTGAAGACGTGGGAGCTAGGCCGGTCATGTATTTTCTACAACGTCAAACTATTCCTTTTTGTCTTACCAAATCACCGTTTGTTTTCATCACAAGTGTCCATCCTCCTGTCCCACATCCGGAAATCTCAGCCATATGACAATAGACTGGATATTTTTCTGTGGAAGCATTCGATTGTGGAGAGTAGATGCCGTTTTGTAGAGAGCTGTAAAATAATGTTCAGTCCGTTAGGGCTTTTCAGAAATCTACAACGCAAACTTTTAAAACAATAATATTCCTAAACCCATTATCAACTAGAGGGCACTCAGAGACTGCATACCTCCGCCCCCATTGAATTTCGGCCGTGTGAAATGCAACTAAGACAATAGATAATGAGGCTGAAGCCTAATGAGGTTTTTTATCTCAATATTGTCTTAGTACTGCGTGCATCATTATACACGTCCTAATTACGCATTCAGTGAGGTTTTTTTTAATTGACCGGGAAAAGCAAGACAAAATTTTGTTCATTTCTCGTTCAATTTTTAACCAAATTCAACCAAATTTTAATCAGTTCTTCCTTAGCCGATGGGAAATGCATTAAAAAAATTTCGTATGAATATGTTTGGTTTTTCTTGAGTTCTCGTGCTTACAGACAAACACACACACATACATCAGCATACAAACACACACACACACACACACACACAAACCCAGATGATTACATAACCTCCTGACGGAGGTAATTAATTGGAAGGCGCACGGAGACTGCAACATTTATCATACAGTTTTACTCTGTCCGGCAAAAAAGGCAAAATTTCGCTAATTTCTCATCCAATTTTTATCCAAATTTAACCTAAATTTAATCAAGTCTTATATTAATAAATTAAGCAAAACGTAAAGGAAACAAACGTGTGCAGGTGTCCTCCTGCAGGAAGACTGCACCGATAAAGGACGGCTTTTATAGTTTATACCGTTGCATGTCATTTTGGAGAAAGATGCGGAACTGATGAGCTAACAGTATATGAATTTAGTTTAGGTTATATGCCTTTTATAGTAACAGTAAACCAACAAAAAATGAACATGGACATCTAAGGAAAGCATTAAGGAAATTTCCAGTATAGCACAAAATTAGTTTATTTCCATTGATCTTTTTCAATATAGGGTTATAATTTCAATATATTGGATTACCTGTCATCCTCAAGTAATTCTTTGCAGCTGCGTTTGCTGGCAATTTCTTTCGTCTTAGCTTTACTCTAAAGAGAAAACAGTGAACATTGACTGCATGGTGTTAATTTAAAGTAAAAATACCAAAATTGTTCTGCAAACAGGAACAGGATTTGGTAGCAGTCTTCGATTTTATTGCATTAGGAACAGGATTTGGTAGCAGTCTTCGACTTAAATTTTATTGCAGACTTTCTTTAATTGTATGAAAAAGTGCAGAAAGTCTCAGTAAAAGACTTAAATGACTTGATTGTCTCAGTAAAAGACTTAAATGAATGAAGTATTTGATTTTTACGATTCTCTAGCTGGTAAAATAGATCGTGGATTTCCGCAAGATTTTTACAAATATCGAAGAGAAGACGCATTCTAGGAGTGATTATCGGGTCAAGAAGGAGCGTACAGTTGCAATGTTTCAGCACATATTTGCTCTCAGAGGTCTTTGTGCACTTTGGCCATAGTAGTTAAACATAATCGGAGCACTTTTCCCCCAAACAGTGTGCATCGTAGTTGATTGTCTTGTTGTGGTCCAAAATATTCGCTTACGGCCGAATTGGTGCATGAAATGTCTCTGATAATAGACAAAAAAGTCTAGATTTTGAAGTTAAGTCTTTGAATTTGTGCGGTCTTTGAAACTACAAACCATGGGAAGTAAGCAATCGTATCGAGAAACATGGTTAGGAAACAATTTTTCTGGTTTGCCCAGCCGCTCTAGGCCTATATAGGACAGGCATATGCATGAACCACATTAACGCTATTCGAGAATATTACATACTATAGCTGGCCCCCATTTGTGATATCATAAAGAAATATCTTACCCTATTTAAAATAGAGAGATGCATAAATTTATCATTGGAAACCAGTCCAAGATTTTCTGAAGTTGTACTGTTGTTGAATTGGCATAGACCTTGATCCACTCCGCTAGCTTTGTAATTCACTGACAAGCACGCGTCGAGCCTTGTACAATGCATAGAACACACTCTTTCACTTTCTGCATATTTCGTTGTGATCACACTCTCTGGTAAATACTTTCCAGTTTTTCTTTTAAATGTAGCATGTTTCATAGTAACACCATATCCGATGAAAGCGAAAACTTGAACAAAAGCTAGTATTGTTTTAAATAGAAGCATGTTAAAGTTTGTCCAAATCAATTCCAAAATGACTAGGCGTTCAGTTGAATAGCTGGTGAGCAACGACAGTGCTTTATTAAAACAACTGATAATATACACTAGTTAACGGCTCGTGTATAAGCAGTCAATTTGTTCGCTAAAATGAGCAGCTGCTTAATGCAAATTGCATATTAAAACAACTGATATATACATTATGCATATATCATTAGTTTGTAAATTCTGAACGCTGATTGGCTAAGAGCCGTGTTGACATAACTCAATGTCAACACGGAAAATTTCTTTCTTGTATTTCTTTGTGTTATATTATAAAAAAATATAAAACATTCTTGCGAAATTCAGGCCTTATCTTACCGTAAGCATAATCTTGTATGTGTTCTATATATTAATTAAATTGAGATGCTACAAAATAATATACAGGAATTTCGACAAAACTATTTTTTGATATATTGGCAATTGAGACATCCGTGGAACAGTTTGTACGACATTAGAAATGATCTTTTTCACTTAAAGAACGTGTTAATTTACCAATAACAGTTCCATGTTGAAAACATTTATATGGTATAGTAAAACACAACTGCATGTGTTTAATACATATTTAAGATTTATATCACACAAATGTATTTTGTCGCCCTTCTCTGTACCTTCTCGATATTCTCGATTAATTTGATTGTTTGTGGAGACCTTACTTGAGACGCATACGCAAAGTTGTTGAATGTTGCGGACCAGTTGTAAGTAAAGGTACTTCCTTGCCCCGATGTCCATTCCATTGTAGACCAGTGTAAATCCAAGCATTTTATTAGCTTTAGATCGCATTCTGTTTACTTGATTGATCCACGTTAAGGCCCTGGCACACTATTGCGTATCGTACTAGCGTATGCCAGCGTATGAAAAATATCACTCATACGCCGGTATACGCTGACATACGCTGGGGGTACGTTAGGCATAGATTGTATCCGTTTCAAGCACGGTCGCGTACGGTGGCATACGCTGGCATACGGCGAGGCGGAAAATTTTTTTAAGCATGCTCAAAAATATTGTGCGTATTGGACGTATGTTTTATACGATAAGCATACTCTAGGCACACGCTGAATACGCTAGAGGTACGCCAAATGTACGGTACTCATACGCTGGCATTTCAAAGAATTTTTGTGCGTATGAAAATTATTTCATTAATTTTGCTACGCTTCTCATACGTTTCTCTCATACGCAATAGTGTGACAGGGCCTTTAGGTTGGAATTCATAACGACGCCTAGATCAATTTCAGTGTTAGACAAAGCCAGGTGGAGACTATACGAGGTGATTAGCGGAGATGATGTCCTTGTGATGGAGAGTAGTTTACACTTAGAATTGTACGTTAAAACGCAACCTGTTTTCCTCTGACCAAGATTGGAGACTCTACCTGTAAAACCAAAGCATCAGAAGGGTTCTGCACGGCTTTCAGTGCCTCTTTAACTATATTTCTGGGGGGGGGGGGCAATTACCCCTCCCAGGGAAAGAATTTGCCCCCCCCCCCAGTAAAGCCATTTCTGCCCCTGAAGTGCGAAGCAGAATTGCTCATGATTGCTGTCAGAATTTCAGTTGATTTACTTGATAATGAGATTATGCCCTTCCATAGCCCCTCCACAGCCATCTTGTGTAGTTGTGTATAATTCATATTGTTCTTCGCCGAGTATTTCATAATAGCGATAGATTTCATGCAAACAATCCGATAAAATGCTAGCCTTTCCAAGCCTTGCGACTATTTTCTCCTCCGCAGAGGCGTTGTGTTTTGTTTTGGGAGGTTTTAGGGACCGGTGTCCCAGGATTTTCGCCCCCCCTACATTTTCGCCCCCCCCCAGGGGGGCGAAAATCCTAGGAATTTCGCCCCCCTTTAGGAAATTCGCCCCCCTTTAGAAACTTCACCTTTCCTTTAGGATTTTCGTCCTCCGTTCAAAATTTCGCCCTTCCTAACAGTTGCATGGGATAATTATTACATAGCTTTAATCATTTGAAATCAGTATCAATTCAAAATTGTTAAGACAGAGCTTGAAATAACAACCGATCAATGATCGGCAAGGAATTGCTTATGATCGGCGGAAAAGCAGGGTTTCGGTTTCCAAAAAAGCAGGGAAAGTCACGACTGCCGATCACCATGATCGGAAACTTTGGGAACGTTATTTCAAGCCCTGCATGTAAGAATACAAATTTACAATTACATGTATCGAAAGGGCTTTACACAGTTACAGTAGATCAATACTCAATAGGACTTATGACGCTTCACAGCACACCATGCATATTTTGCAATTTGCATTTTCAGTGTTAATCCTTAAACTCATCGTTAAAAAGTAATCACCGTGGTGGTTATTGTAATTATTGGTATTGTTTTGCATCCACGTTTTGTCGTTATCGGAAAATGTATGGTTTGTCACTATTTTTTACTTGCATTAGTCAATATAGTTTGTAAATCCCAGAAGCGAAGGGTAGAACTTGCCAATAGGCAATAATCCAATAATATACGTTTCAAAAAAGACAAGAAAGCTTTTAGTTTTGCAGAGTTACATTCTCAAATGTTTAAGGCATTCCACTTTAGATGTGTAGAATATGACACTAGTCTAAGTACCTCAAATGAGTGGTTATGCAGACTGTGCACACCACCAGCTGCTAAGAAGACTAAAATGTGTATGTAATTTTGTCTCCTTGTAATAAATAAATAAATCACACAATAAATCTTTTCAACTTGCAATCGTTTTGTTTTTAGATCAAAAATTCAAAATTTATATGGGGGGGCGAAATTCCTAAAGGGGCGCAATTTTACAATTTATAATAGCTTTATTGGCATGACCTTAAATTACAGGTATTGCTAAAGCATAATAATCTAAATATAAATAATCTAAATGCAAATAGTCTAAATATAGTAAAAAGGTAGAAATTCCAAGTTTACAAATAGTAAGAAGTACATGCATTACAATAACTATATAGTCAATCCCAATAACAAATAACAGATAACCAATAAGATCTATTTACAAGATATAGGAAAAATTTTCATTCAACTTTCTAAGATTAGAGAAATAGTATGTTAATAATTAACTGACAGCAATCCCACTTTCAAGGTATCTATTTCTTTCCGTAAAACAGGAAGAAATATATTTCGACAGAGATAAAATAGTCTCGTGCTCTGTAGATTTCATTATATCTACTAATTGTGCCTGATCTATGATAATGGTTAGCTTGTTTCTGAGAGTGGTGTAAAAATTCTCTCTTTGGTTGCTGTAGGCTTTACACGAATTTGCAAAATGGTATTCATCTTCCACTTCCCCTGACTGGCAGATTTCACACAGTCGTTCTTCCCTTGGTATTTTTTGATAGCGACCTAACTCAATCATTAATTTGTGGTTGCTCACTCGAAATTTTGTGAGTGCTTTCCTTTCGGTTGGATTTTTTATTGTTGAAAGATATTTCTCTAGTTGGTATTCTGTTTTGAACGTGTTGTAAAACTTTAGTTTGGAGGAGTTTTCGAGTTTGTGTTTCCAAAAATTAAGATATTTTTGCTTTATGTTGTCATGGATAAAGCTTAGTGTTTGAATTGCGATTGATTCCAGTTCTGTTATTTGTGTGTTGCAGTTATAGGATTTCAAAATATCCATAATATTTCCATAGAACGAGGTAATTCGTTTGGAGTGTAAGTCTTTCGAGATAAGAAAAGCTTGTTTGGCAAGTGCTTCTTCAGGTAGTGAATTTAGATGAATAATGTATTTGAATAGTCGCTTGTAAATATTGATTATCAGTGGAAACTTTCCTAGTTCACCTCTGCAAGCAATATTTGTTGTTTTCTTCCCAACACCCAAGTATAGTTTGCAAAATCTCAAGTGTGTTTTTTCAATCTGAGAGTTATCCCAATTGTTAAAGTCATTTTTGATATAAGCACCCCACACTTCTGAGTTGTATAAAAGAATTGGTGATATTATGGTATCAAATATTTTGATAGCTAGTTTTGGGTTTAAATTGTGTAGATTGAGATGTCTTCTTATACTGTATAGGGCATGAAGTGCCTTTTCACCAAGTTGTTTCATAGCTAATGTGAATTTACCATTTGAGTTAAGCTTAATTCCTAGGTAGCAATATTCTTGTACAATTTCTATGGTATTGCTGTCTAATGTGAAGCTTGGTTTAGTCTTTTTCTTATTTCCTTTTTGAAAAATCATTACTTTTGTTTTCTTTAAGTTAACCTCCATTAGCCATTTACTGCACCAATTTTGGAGTTCATTTAGGCATTTTTGTAGTCCAAATCTTGATCTAGACAGGATGATCAAATCATCAGCATAGAGAAGACAGTTCAATTTTGAGCCATTTGGCAGTATGAAGGGGTCTGAGTCAGTATTATTAAATAATGTTGTTAGCTCGTTTATGTAAAGGTTGAATAAGAGTGGACTTAATGTGCATCCTTGGCGAACACCTTTGGAATAAGGGAAGAATGTTGTTCTGGATTTGGATAATTTGACTGCACATTTAGAGTTAGAATAAAGGCTCTTAATTAGACGATAAAAATTTTTTCCAATTTTGTATTTTAATAGTTTAGAGTATAGGCCTTCATGCCAGACAGAGTCAAATGCTTTTTTGAAGTCAACAAAGCATGCATAAATTTTATTGTTTTTGTTTTGGGTGACATGCTTATCAATTAACGTTTTTAGGGTGAAAACGTGATCGGCTGTTCTATGTCCTGATTGAAATCCAATTTGCGAATGGTGAACTAAATTATTTTCTTGTGTGAAATCATTCAATCGTTTATTTAGAATTAAACAGAAGAATTTGCCAATACAACTTGTCACACATATTCCTCTGTAGTTGTTAGGATCTTGTTTGTCTCCAGATTTAAAAATAGGGGTTAAAAGACCTTCGCACCATTTCTCAGGGAAAATTCCACTCTCTAGAATCATATTAAACAATTTATGATAGCCTTTAA